>LNAC01000398.1:905435-933586 GCA_002007465.1 Ailurus styani | reverse complement strand
CCGACTGAGCCGCCCGAGACACCGCGCGCGGCGAGCCCTCTCTCCTCTTCTTCCTCCTCCTCTCGCCTCTCCCCTCCCTTCTCCGCCCAGCGACTCCTTTGTGCGTTCCTCCAGCCCTCACCTCGGCCTCTCCGATCCCAATTAGTCGGTTTCAAGGGGGCCCCCGCCGGCGGCCCCGCCCTCCTCTCAGCCCCCCAAAAAAGGGATCCTTGAAACCGCCCCGTCGAGCTCTAAGCACCATCCCAAAATGTGCTCTCGGCCAATCAGATTTAAACGCCGGGACCAGCCCCGAGGGCTGGATTGGTCGACCACAACATAATGAGATCAGAAACCAGATGCCAACAAAACTTTCCCCCCCCGTTTTTGCTTTTTAAAGAGACAAGCTATTATTATATTAAGGGCTGTTTGCCCGGCGCGGGGTTTCTCCGGAGTCGCGGCGGCGAGATCCGGAGACACACATTCCCCAGAACTGCGCCAGACCCAAGCCACTCGGCCCCGGATCCCTCTCCTCCTGGGGGGCGAAGGCGCTCTCCCGGGGACGGTCTCTTTAAATCCTTGCCTCCGCCCCTGCGCCTAGCACCCCACCTATTCCAGTCCAGTTTTTCAAATCAAGTGAAAAACCTCAAATTTTAAAAAATGTTTTAAGAGAGAGAAACACTTAAAAACGAGCAGCTCACAAAGACTTTTCTCTCAGCTCCTTCTCAAAGAGTCCAGACAGAAGTTTCACCTCACCCAGCATGCAGACCCCTAGGAGTTTGCCTCGCCCCTCCCCCTTAAACACACCCTTAAATAACCCTCTGAAAAATGAGAGCCTGTCTCTTTAAGAGGCTCTTAAAGGGGCCTGGACTCCGGGGCGTAATTGCCCCGTAGCGAGCACAAAGGAGCCCATTATGGTTCTTTGTGTTCGGTGGCACCTCAAAGTGGGAAAACTCAGGAACTTAGAGGCCCAGAGCTGGAGGGTTGGGGCGGGGGTGGAAGGGGGAGAGGTGAAAGAGAATGGCCCAGAGCTGCGGCTTCTCCCTCCCCCTCCTTCCGAGGCAAATCTTAATTATGCAAAGTAAAGTTTAGTTGCCATAACGAGGAGGTCTTAATCGAAAGTTAATGGTGGGGGGTGGGGGGTGACGGGCAGTTTTGAGTGAAGAGATGACTCTCTTAGGCCGCGTGGGGGCATTTTCCTCTTCTCTCCCCACCTCTGTCCCTGTCCCCTAAAAGCTTCCAGATACTGTCTCCTGAGACAGAGGGGACCTTTACCCAAACCTTAAGTGATTCCACACCAGAAAGAGGTGGCGTGTGTGGCGAGGGAGAGGCTGGGGGTTTGTGGTAGATTACCCACCCCCTCCCCCCATCTCTCACCTGGTTGGGGATGGGTGGTGGTGGCCAGAAGGGTTCCTTCTGGTTTAGAAAGGTCTTCTATTTCCCCCCTCCTAGGATTTTAAATTTGGGAAGGAGTTTGGGGGTGGGGAGGATAGGAGGGATTTGCGTGTAAATCTCCAAGGCCTGATACTGGATGATGGATCAATTATTTCTACCGTCTCTTCCAAGGGAAAGGGGGGTGGGGTGGGTAACTTAAAAAGAAGAAAGAAAATTGAGTTTTGAAATCCCCTTTGCTTCTCAGTACAAACCAAGTCCTCACAGCCTGGCGAGGTGTTTCCTGCTTCGATCTAGAAAAGGGTTGCTTTACAAACCAAACAGAAACAACAAAAGAGATTTGAGAGAAAGAAAGAAGGAAGGAATAGGCAGAAGAAGAAAAAATTCTAAGTAGATACATAGAACAGATCCAGGTTTGACAGGATTCAAATTTTCCCCCCCAGATCGAATGATAAGCAGATTTTCAAGTTCTTTACAATGTGAAAATGGTCCTTATTGTATCCCGGAGAAGTTGCCTTTTCACTACTTTAGGAAGAATATTTTCCTTCAAAATCAGGGGAATGCGCTTTTTGCTCTCCATTCCATTTCCAGTTCACCCCCAAATGCACGTGGTTAAACAGCAGTCTAGGGAGGGCAAAGGTGTACTCCGGGGGTCCCAAACCACACCTGAGGGTTCCTCCTTCCTATCTCCCCCTCCCAGTATATCCCTGTGCTTCTCTAGAGCTGGGACCAAGCCTCTGAGCTGAGCAGGGAAAACAAAAATGAGTAAGACGGGCCCCTACTCTCCATTCAGGAAGCTTGCTGTCTGATAGGAAATTGAGAGTCAATCTCCAATAGAAATGCAGCATCTTCAATTTCCTTCCATGACAAACCTGTTTTCCTGCCCTGGGGCCACTTTTGAGTGGCAGTTATCCCTTCCCCAGCCACCCCCCCCCAAAGCTGGAGCTGGAGGTGGAAAAAGAAATCACAGGCATTCTTTCATTCACTCAGAAAAGTGTTCATTCCTTCGACACACTTTTACTGAGTCTTCTGATTTCATATCACCGCGGTAGGTACTGGGGGCCATGCAGAGGAAAATGGCAGCATCCCGGCCCTTCAAGAGTTTATGGCGGGCGCCTGGGTGGCTCAGTGGGTTAAAGCCTCTGCCTTCGGCTCAGGTCATGATCTCAGGGTCCTGGGATCGAGGCCCGCATCGGGCTCTCCGCTCAGCGGAAAGCCTGCTTTCCTCTCTCTCTCTGCCTGCCTCTCTGCCTACTTGTGATCTCTATCTCTGTGTCAAATAAATAAATAAAATCTTTAAAAAAAAAAAAAAGAGTTTATGGCATCCCGGAAGAATAGTCATTCTACTGAGACCTTGCATTTATCTAGCATTTCTACGTGATATAAGAAATCACGATATTTCTCTATTATTCTTGCCTTTTCATGTGAGGATCTGGAGTGTGAACAGGACCAGAACCTACATCTTCAGATTTCAGGTCTATCCACCACATCTTCCATGTCCCAAACCCACCTTACAATGGCAGGAGATGTATAACTAAAAGAAACGAACAGATTCTCTTAGTTTATTTATTTTTTAAAGGTTTTTATTTTATTTATTTGTCAGAGGGAGAGAGAGAGAGAGAGCACAAGCAAAGAGAGAGGCAGGCAGAGGGAGAAGCAGACTCCCCGCTGAGCACGGAGCCTGATATGGGACTCAATCCCAGGACCCTGGGATCATGGTCTGAGCCAAAGGCAGCCGTTTAACCAACTGACCCACCCAGGCATCCCTAGATTCTCTTAGTTTAAACACTAGATTATGTCATTTGATAGATACAACACTTAATTCTGATTTTTTTTTAAATTAGCTTGAGCACTGACCTGGACCTGATCCCTAACTTAGATAGTCATTTCACTTCTTTGTACCTTAGGTTCGCCATCTGCAAAGTGGGAATGAGCGAGCAGGTTTTTAAAATATGAGACTACACATCCAGAGTAATTTCAGAATGACAGGAATACATTTTACAATCATGAAGAACCTTTCAAAACATGAATTAAATATTTATTCAGCAAACATCCTTGGATACACAGGGTAACTATTGCCATTTCTTGACCTCCTACTGAACGCTGCACATACACAATAAGCATTGCATTGTGTTTATGGATCTACAATTAAAAATCTACAATTAAAAATAAAGAAGAATCTACAATTAAAAATTCATCTATTCACTCATTCATCTATTCACTCATTCACTCATTCACAAGATGAAGAATCTGACCTTAGGTGAGATCTGACAACTTTCTCAAGGTCACAGAGTGTCAGAGCTGAGATTTAAACCTAGGCCTGCTTGGCTCTTGAAGCTTTGTTCTGTCTCCTACACCACACAGCCCTTAATGTCTTAGAAGAATTGTGTGCTTTTATGCACTTAACGACTAGGGATTGATCACCAGACCCGACCCCTGTTCCTGTGCTACTTACGTTCTAGTGGAAGAGGGAGACACTCACATTCATCACATGGTCACTTAAATGGATGCAGAATTGCCACAGGATTCAGTACTATGGAGGGAAAGACTACGCTGAGGCAGCATAATACAGGAGGGAACCGGACTGAGTTGGGGAGGGCAGTGGAAGACTGTGGAGTTGTAGTGAGGAATAAAATAGAATGAGGTAAAGAGAACCCAATCTATAGGACCTTGCAGACCATGTGTGAGGTGCTAGGTAGAGAAATATGAACCCACCATCTCAAGGTGGGGATAGGCATTCAAGACAGAGGGAATGGCACGTACAAGGGTATGGAGGGGTCAAATGGCTGGAATGGGCAGGAAGCCCAAGTATATACAAATTTGGCCCTGTTAAAGCCTTGTGTGGCAGAGGAGATTTTAAATAAGCAGGGACCCGGGCGCCTGGGTGGCTCAGTGGGTTAAAGCCGCTGCCTTCGGCTCAGGTCATGATCCCAGGGTCCTGGGATCGAGGCCCGCGTCGGGCTCTCTGCTCAGCAGGGAGCCTGCTTCCTCCTCTCTCCTCTCTGCCTGCCTCTCTGCCTACTTGTAATCTCTCTCTCTGTGTCAAATGAATAAATAAAAATTAAAAAAAATAATAATAAATAAATAAATAAGCAGGGACCCTAGATATCGTGCACCCAACCTGGATTCCTGCCGATGGAGATACGCTGAAGTGCGGAGAAGGGAAATGGCCGTGTGCCCAAGCTTTTTTTTTTTTTTAAAGATTTTATTTATTTGACAGAGAGAGACACAGCGAGAGAGGGAACACAAGTAGGAGGAGTGGAAGAGGGAGAAGCAGGCTTCCTGCAGAGCAGGGAGCCTGATGTGGGGCAAGAGATGGTGATGGCGTCCATCGAACTGAGACGGTGTAGCTGGAAAAGGAGAGAGCAAGGAGGAGGCCAACAAGGTTTCCGACCAACATGCCCTGATGTCATTGACGAAGCTAGGAAATGTGGAACGCGTTGTGTGATGAGCACAGGCAAGCTGGTCCAAGCTGATGGTACATCCAGTGGAAGGTGGCTATTGTAAGCCAGGGGCCAGGAGGGAGCTCTGGGCTAACTTCAGATCCGGTAACTGTAGCCCCTGGTTGTTGCTGTGGCAATGCTTAAGGTCACCCAGGGAAGGTGGACAGGGTGGGAAGACCAGAGTTTTGAAGATACCAACATTGAGGACAATGGGCTGAGGAGGAGGGAGACTGAGAAGGAGCGGTGGGGCCAGAAGAAAATAGTTTAGCCAACATGTGAAGGTCACAGGCTTGCTTCTTCTGACACTGAGAGCCTCAAGTCGGTTGAACTTGAACAGTTGAACACAACTTGTTTGAGATGTGACCATTAAATGAGTTAGAGTATGGCACTCACTTGACATGATACTAGGCTAAAACCTTGAAAAATAATAGCTATTGTTTTTAATTCAACAAATTTTTGAGCACCCACTATATGCAAAGCAGACCTGCAGAGACCTAGGCTCCAGCTTCGGGAAACTTTGGGTCTAAGGTATGACAGTCTGCCATCTGCTTCAGAGAGCAGCTGCTGTTCAGCCCCGAGGAACATTTCTGGTTGGTCTTGGGCTTCTGCGGTAGGATGGCAGCCCAGATGTCCCCAGTGCACAGTGCCAAAGTCACTTCTCTAAATCTTGAGGCACTGTTGTCAATCATCTCTCAAGTTACAAACCCGGTATCTGGGATAATTGTTGAGGGCACACTATAATGACACTCTGCACTCTGTTTCGTGGGATGGTCTGCTGGAACAGATATCTCAACCTGACAGAACAGAGCAAAGAGCTGGTAGAGAGGAAAGAAACCTGGTCTGGGGCTCAGAATGTTCAGGCTGCGGGCTTGGCTCCACCCCACACCTGCCGAGTGAATTTAGGCAAGTCAATATGCCTTCCTTAGCTTCAGCTCCCTGATCCGTAGAAGGGGACCATAAAAACATGTATTGCTTTTTACCTTTGGGCCAGATATAGGGAGCTGTGAGAATCATATGTTTGGATCATGGAAACCGTCCTTGCTCAAAAGGCTTGTGTGTTTACAGATAAGCACAAAGAGAGGTTGGCAGCAGTATCCTCAACACCATGGGCTCAGAGACAGCACAGGGAACCTCCCTTGGCTAAGGAAACCTGAGGGGCTCTGCCCAGGGCTCTCCACTCTTACACAAAAATCCTCTTGTCTCTGGCCTTTCGTTTTGCCAAGGGAAAGAGTCTGGGTAATTGCATGCATCCCTGTCTCCTTGCTTCTTTCCCATTAGAACCCCTGCCTTCCAGAGAAATCCTCTCCCCCAGCAAAGTTACACATCCTTTCTTCGTTTCCTCAGTCGTGGGTCAGTGTTCTTACCCTCCTGAAGCACTGAGTTCCCTCCACCCTAAAGGGAAAGGGGTGTGTATCTGTTTAGGAGGGGAGGGCTGAGGAAGAGAACTTAATTTCAGATGCTTTGAATCCTCAAAGATTTTGTTCTCTAAGTGAACATACTCTCAATGGGGAGAACAGGTTTGAGCCTTCAGAGAATCTCCTCGGCTACCCCTCCCCTAGCGCACAAGGTATCTCTCTCTGCTGTGCAAGAATCTTCCTTTTCCTCTTCTCTCCGGGAGCCTGGCCACCAAGACCTGGAATCACCTTCAGGTGAGATGCCGGATTTCCTCTTCCTGAACTTGGTCCTCCATTCAGCTCTCAGGGAAGCAGCCCTTAGGTATGGGCTGCAGACTAATCAGGTCTAAGACTCCCAGAGCACCCACTTCCTGTCCACTTGTGGGCCCCTTTTGGTGCACTTCATCCCACCCCCTGCCAAGTTCCAAGGCTGCCCTCTGGCTCTGGGGATAGAGCAGGAGGTGGGGGTGGGGAGGACTTGGCAGAGTACAGCTGTTAGGCCCTTTATCTTGCTAGCACCCTTCCCCTAGGTCTCTGGATGGCAAGATAAGCCATAAAAGGATTAAACAAATATAACAGATGATCTATTAATTTAGGACTTTAATTAGCCCGGGCCTAGGCCAAGCAAGAGTAAGGTGTGGGCTGCTCAGAGAAGACTGGGAAAAACAAAGCTGAAAAATCAGTGTTGAGTTTGGTTAATGAGGGTCTTGGGGGTGACTCCTGCCTTCTCAGTCCCGGAAATAAGCATTTCTGGGAGTGAATGAGTCAGATATTTTGTCTCCTGGAAACTTCTAGAACCTAATGCCAAGATGAGAGGAATGGGAGAGCCCGAATCATAGACTCGTAGATGTGGAGGAGTCCTCAGGGGTGATGGGGGTGGGGGAGGCTCACTTGGGGAAGGATGAGCCAGATAGCTTTGCTTTCGCAGTGGGGTTCCCTCCTGCTCCAGCAGAGCACCTCTTTCTGCTACCCTGCTACACCCCATCTCCTAACTTGCTCTCTCTTTTCCCTCATTCTTCCTTTCTTTTCACAGCCCNCCCCCCCCCCCCGTCCCCTTCACTTCTCCCAGAATTTCTCTCATTTTCCTCCAGGCTGGGCCACCTCACCCCCTCCCCTTTCTCTTTCCTGTAACTTAAGCTGTAGTTGGGAGTTGGAGGAGCTGGGCTGGTTTGAAAGGAGGCCCCACTGCTTTTCAGGGAGGAATTGAAACCATGGAGCTGGGGGTGAGGGGAGGCAGAGGGGGAGGGGGCAGCTTGAGAAATCAAAGCGGCTGCAGCTCCATCTGGGAAACCAACTTTGATTTACTAGCGAGGACCTGGCTCTCTAACACCCACCCCCCCTTTCCCTGGACTTTGCTTTGTGGTGATAACTGGGGGTGGGGGGTGTCTGAGTCCCTCCCCCAGCCTGAAAGCCTGTTCTTCTCCTAGGAGAACCGACCCAAGGAGGCAGGCGTAGGGGATCCTGGCTGAGTAGGACTGCGGAAGTTTCTTGAGGGGCCCTGGGTGTCTGGAGCTGGGTGTGGAAGAGGACCCCTGGGAAGGAGGATGGGCAGCCCAGGCTGCCTAGCCCCGCAGACTTGGCCCTGCTCTGACTTGAAGTGATGCCCTCCCCAGAGATGTGGGCCTGGGTTGGGGGGTGCGGCCAGGAGAAGGCCAGGGCGTGCCCTCAGAACCGGGGGCTTGGGGGCTGGGGCTGGGGAATAAGAAGCAGGAAAACAAAATGACTGCGAAAGAAAAGGAAAAAAGTCTACTTTAACATTATTTTGTGTTGCAATTCAGTGTGGGCAACCCTGGCTTCCAGTGGGGACTCAAGGCCACTCGGGATAGCTGTGCCAGTCCTCTCCTCCCTTCCTCTCCTGTCCCGCTTCTGTTTGACCTTACTCCTTGTCTATCAAATCCTTAAACTCCCCCAAGATTTTAAGCGGGGCTCTCTCACCGCTGCAATCAAAGTAGGATCCCAAGAGTCCTGAACACCAGGGTGAGAGTCAGAAGAGAGGACATAGTGAGTCACAGCTCTGAGAAGTGTTTGTGCTTGTCACTGACGGGTCACCTAGTCTTCCTGGGTGCTGGTCCTGTTGGTGGGGAGCTTAAATCCCTAGACTTCCAGGTTCCAGCAGAGCCCCTTCCCCTTGCACCCCCACCTCACTGGCATTTTTCAGGGTTCAAGCATCCAATCATCAGAACCAGCTCTCAGAAAGGAGACGAAGGAGCTGATTTGGCTCACTGTCCCCCCGACAAATCGAACGTTTGAGGAGCTCACGGTACTATGTGGAATTACCCCATCAGAGCTCCTGCCCCAGGACCATGTTCCTGAAAGCCTGAAGTCCACAGGCATCAGAATCATGGAAGAAGGGGCCCTGGGGCAGGAGTTGCCTATGAGAAATACAGATTCCTGGGTCCTCCCAATAATCAGAATTTATAATCCCTCCGTGATTCTCATGCACACTCCAGACCTCTCTGCTTTCCAGAGCACTCAATTAGCCTTCTGAGCCCTGGGTAATCTTGGCAGCTACCCCGTCTTGCTCTTTCCCTGACTCCAAATTCATTCAACAAGTGTTCAAACTCTAACCCCAGTGTTGCTTTCCCTGAATTAACTTCCATCACCCTCCCCTCAGTGCGCTGGACAAGAGGGACTGGCCTTCCACATCCATTCCCACCTCCTTCTAGGTATCTTCCTGTGTTACAGAGGTTAGAAAGGCAAAAAAGACCCTCATTGCTTAGCTTCCCTTGCAGCTAGAGGTCCAGATGCAGAGTGCATTTCTTCGGGATTTGGAAATTCAAGGGAGATGAGGCTGTGATCTTGTGGCTCTATTTCTGCTGGCAGGTGAGGTCCTGGAGATGAGGTGCACCCCGTGTGCAGCGTCTGTGGTGGGAGTAGAAGCCAGGCTCATGATTCTCCCACCTGATTGTGGAAGAGGTGGCAACTCCTCCTGGAGGCTCATTTCTATGGCTTCATTATAAAGTCTGTTCTTCCAGTCCACCTAACAACTTTTTAAAAAGATTTTATTTATTTATTTACTTATGAGAGGATGAGCCAAAGGGAAGGGTAGAAGGAGAAGCAGACTCCCCACTGAGCGGGGAGCCTGATGCGGAGCTTGGTCCCAGGACCCTGAGATCATGACCTGAGCCAAGGGCAGATGCTTAACCCACTGAGCCACAAGGGCGCCCCGCCCTCTAACAATTTTGCAAGCACCTATTTCCCTGTTGTTTTAGTCTGCGTGGGCTGCTATAACAAAATACCATAGACCAAGTGGCTTCAACAACAGACATTTATTGCCCCAGTTCTGGAGGCTTTAAAGCCCAAGATCACGGTAGAGCACAGGTGTGTGCTGCTGAGTCTCCCCTGGCTTGCAGGTGGCTGCCGTCTCACTGTGTGTTCACGGGGCCTTTCCCTGCAGAAAGAGAGAATTTAACCTTAGTGAGCTCTTAAAAGCTCTCTCTCTAAATACATTCACTTTTTTAAAAATAAAGATTCCATTTATTCATTTGAGACAGAGAGAGCATAAGCAGGGGGAGAGGCAGAGGGAGAGGGAGAAGCAGATTCCCTGCTGAGCCAGGAGCCCGATGAGACATGGCACTCGATCCAAGGACCCTGAGACCACGACCTGAGCCGAAGACAGATGCTTGACCTGAACTGAAGACAGATGCTTAACCGTCTGAGCCACCAGGCGCCCCTGTAAATTCATTCACTTTGAGCATTCAGGCCTCAACATTGGAATATGGGGGCACAATTCAGTTACAGCACCTTAAGTACCCATTTACATAAACCACCCAGAGTGATCTTTGTTTCTTGCACCAGATCCTGACTTCACTTATGAAGTAGACAGAGCAGAACACTTGGAATGTTCATACTCTATGTCCTTGCCCCACTGGCTCCTTCCAAAAAAGCCCTTCCACCACTCTAAATCCTTCAAGGCTCTTCCTCTGGTGCTTCCCTGACACTACCCCACACTCCTTTCTCTGGGTGTGTGCTTATCTTGTGACATTCAGCACTTGGTATGTCTAACTCCCCCCAACTCTCAACAAGATAGTCTCTTTAGAACAGAGGTTGTATAGGTGGTATAGAGTAGGTGCTCAGTAAAAGTTTGTTAGGTGAATCGATGCCCTCTATAAATAGGACAGGGTCTGAAGAACTCTCTAGTGTGGGCAGTCTAGAGATCCAAGCATCCTGCCTGGACACCCAGTCCAATGCCCTTACCCTGACGGGTTTGCCCACCTCTGGAGCCCAACTTAGGGAGGCAAGAAGCTAAGCTCGGAGAAGTAAGCAAGCCAGGTTTCTAGGTCCCAGGTTTCCATCCTCCAGTTTTGACAAAAATTATCCAATATCTTGAAGCCATATTTAATCGCAAATATGTTTTGGTCCCCAATCTGAGGAGTGAAAGGAAAAACAAACTTGATATAATGGTGGGAACCCATGAAGTGGCTCCAGGAGACCAAACTGCTAAGGTCCTGGCCTTGGTACTTACCAGCTCTCTGACCTTCAGTGAATCATTTTGCTTCTCTGAGTATCTGTTTCTCCATCTGCAGAATGGGTACAATAAATCTGTCTTTTTCCCCTTGAAGAAGAAAATGGATTTGAAGGGACAATTGCTTTGGGAAAAGAAGTTTAGGGTGGTACATACTGTTTTGTAACCTGGAATCAGAATGTCAACCACAGGTCACCTGGAGAGGTCTGAACACAGGCACAGGACAGACCTACTAATGAGAGCGTGCTAGGGCAGAGAGAGGGGATTTGAATCTGGCTCTCTACTCTACTTCATTTCTATCTTCCCTGAACGGGCCACTCAAGCTCCCTGGAGCTGAGACTTTTCATCTATAAGGCAGGGATATGAATCTGCCTCTCAAAGGGTCAGGAGAACAGATGAAGTTGTGAATGAGAAGTTAATGGACACTCAACACAAGTCTTCAGTATTCATTTTTCTCCTCTCCCTAAATCAGGGAGAGGCAGCCAAGGATGAGGTTTCACAGGAAATTGGGGCAGATGTCAGACTTCTAAGACCCGAGGGGTTTAGTATGCGCCCCCCCCCCCAGGGCTGGGTCACTCTGATCAACCCGTGAGGAATTCCGTGGCCTGGGATCTGGCAGTATAGACGGACAGATATGCTAATGCTGGGTTCAAAGAAAAATCTACAGGAGACTTCAGTTTGGGGGCAGAGTGACAGGTCTTCGGTGAAGCTGGTACAGACCTAGTCATTCCCCAGGCATCTTTCTTTTGATAACCTCCCCAGCTCCTCCAGAGGGTAAGTACCCCAAAAGGCAAGAAACTCCTTAGGAAACAAAGACCTCAGCTGAGACCTCTAAATGTCTCCTTTTTGGGGGAGGGGCTTTAATGTTGGGGCAGCTTGGGGGGGACCCCAAGGATGGAATTGGGAGAGGCAGGTCCTACCTTGTGGCTGGGGGTCATTGGGAGGAGAAGCAAACACTTCCCTCCTCTCTCCAGGAAGCTTCCCTTCCCTGCAGCTGGTGCCCCAAGGATTCCCTCCGCCCCTCCACCCCAGGCCCTTCCCTTAGAGAGAGCCTGCTGAGCCTGGAATGAGAAGAATCTGAACTACAAACAGACCTCCCAGAGGCACCCCCAACTCTCCTCTAACCACTCCAAGCCAGCCTAAGCCTGGCTTCCTGGAGTGGGAGCCTGACTGAGAGGCAGCCCTGGGGTTGGAGCTACCGAGAAGGGGGCCAAGTGTGGGGGGGTGGCTTTTTTCCTGGAGAAGGAGGGGAGGGAAGGGTGGAGGGCAGGGTAGGGACTAGGCTATACAAGGATTATATTTTCCAAACCAAAAATCAGAATCAGTAAGAGTATACTTGCAAAGGCCAAGGGATTAAGGGGTTGAAGCCAAGCCTGTCCCAGAATAATCCAAGCTCTGAGATCCCCATCCCAGTCACCCCAATATAATGCCGGAGGAGAGAAAGAGCCCAGTCTGTCCCCTCACCCCAATGCTCCTTTCCCTTCACTTGGCCTCTCTCTCAGCTGATCGAAGCACTCGGTTGGGTGAGCCAGGGAGCGTCTCCTAGGCCCTCCAGGGCTAGGCTCTCCCAGTCCTCAGTCTGGGCTGCATAGTTAGTGAGTCTGAGGAGGCTCTGAATGAACTTTGAGGAGTTGAGGGCAGAGGCTGGAATCAGAGGAAAGATGGAGGGACCAGCCAAAAGGACCAAAGGCACAGAGCCAAAGGGGCCCCTCCTGCCTGCCACACTTCCCCAGGCCCTGGCCTCCCGCCCACTGTCCCCCTAGCATCCCTACCCCCACCTGGACCCAGCCTGGGGCTTTGATGAGAGTTAGCCAGGGCTGCCTGTGCCCACGGATGCCCAGGGTACTAGATGGGGGAAAGCCCGAGGAGGTGACCAGGGAGGAGAGGCTCCTGGAACTGGAAGCTGCCTTGGGCACCATGACCTCTTTGCGGGGGCGCCCCCTCCAGCTTGTATAACACAGCTCCTGCCCAGGGTGGTATAGAAAGGCCCAGAGCCCACAGCGGGCTGGGGAAGGCCGCTGAAAAGGCAGCTTAAGGGCTTCCTGCTGGGTGAGAGGGATTAGGGGCCTGTGGGGAGGGAGCCAGGCAATGAGAAAGACCCTGGCCCAAAGCCAGAGCCCCTTGGCCGAAGGCCCTCTGGGATCAGGATTCCCTGGGTGGGTGTCTAGCCCGCAGGGCTCAGCGCTCTCCACCTCGATGAGGTGCTGGGGGAACAGGGCTCCAGCGAGGACCACACACTGGCATGAGGAGATACCACGGGTCCCCCAAAATAAAGAGAGGAACAAAGGGGAGGAAGCATTCCCGGGTGAACCAGCACACTTCCAGCCAGAAAAGGAAGGAGGGAAGGGACTGACTCCAGGGAATCTCAGCCCGAGAGTCTCCCTGCTACCCCCCATCTGACATTCCCAGGCTAGGAGGGGAGCCGCTGTCTGCTTCTCAGGGGCCCAGTGTGGAACAGAATGAAGGGCGCCCACACGGTCCTAAGTGTCTGAGCATGGATTTAGGGGAAGAGCGGGGGTGGCCACGAAGGCAAGCTGGCCTCCCCAGGCCAGCCCTGGGCTCCATTGCCTCATCTGTGAGTTGGGCTCCCCAGAGGCCACACTGGGGAGTGGGAGGAGCCAGGGTGGAGCGGGGTGGGGAGTCAGGGGATCTGACTTCTCTTGGAATTTTGGTTTCTCCACCAGTCCAATGTGGGGGGCAAAGACCTGTTCCACTTATGGTTATTGTCTGAGAGCTGACACGTGCATTCTGGAAATTGTAAAGTGCTATACAAATGTGAAGTACCCAGACCTCATTATCCCTGGAGCATGTGTGCGGTAAAAGGATGGATGTTTCCAGGAAGGGGAGGGAGTACACTGAGAACCAGGGACTAGCCTGCCAAGTAATTTGCCTGTCTGTATCCTCTCGAGCTTTAAGTGCATGGTGCTGTTGCTCCCATTTTGTAGATGAGAAAACTGAGGCTCAAGGTTATGTAATCTCATGTCCAAGTTTATAGAAGCTCATAAACTGCACACCCAACTCTCTGGTCTTGAAAAGGTTACGTGGCCCCAGGGTTCCTGTGTTTAGAGGATTTCTCCAGAGCTTCCATTCCTTCTCCCTGGCTGGGCTCAGGCTTAGATCTTCCAGACCTTTCCCACTCCCCATAGTACAAAACATTCAGGAGGTGGGCAAAGTGGATGAAGAAGTCTAAAATGGGGCCCGGCTGACCAGAAAAGATACACGTGGCTACCGGGTCCATTTTCTGGGAAGGGGCTCCAGCCATGGGCACTTCAAGCTTGGGGCATCCCTGCCTCAGAGCCGCCCTGTCTCCCAACTAGGCTGGCCCAGCCCCCTTCTTTGTGCTCGTTTTTTTCCCACAGCCCCGCAAGGGGGGTGCCGGGATCCCAGGCCCACCCCCTCCTGCTGGGGAGCACCCCATCAAGCCCCGCCATAAAAAAGCTGGGCGGCGGCGGCGGAGGGGGTGTCCTTACTCCGAGAAGCCATCGGCGCCCTGCTCCCTTTCTGGGGAACAAGAAGCTTGCTAATGGCTTGGGCCCCTTCCCCAGCCCCTGGCCCCAGCCCTGGCTCCCCCAGACAAAAAGCTGCTTTACATGAGAAGAGCAGGCTGGCCTGGCCTCACCCGGGCACTCAAAGAGGCGGTAGCCCCTGACAGCCGAGCGACTGCCCCTTCCCCCATACCGAGGCCTCGTTTAGTTGCAATTAGCAATTCTTTGCAACCCACGGGGCTGAGGGGGACGAGCCCCTCACCTCCCAAACCCGGCCTCCACGCCTGGGCTCCTTTCCCCTCCTCCCTCTTCCTCCTCCCCCCACTCCCCTCCTTACTGCCCCACCCCCAGCTCTCGGTTAGTCCGCCCGCTTCCTTGGAGTCCTCCGAAGAACCGAGCACCCCGAGGGGCCAAACCAGGAGCGGCTTGGGGAGGGACGGAGCTTGCACAGGCCGGAGGACCCCCTCCTCCTCTGCCCCTTCCCTCCTCCCTTCCCACTTGCAACCGCCGGCCCCCCCCCTCCGAATCTGGCTTAGCTTTTGGATCAGTAGGAGGGGCGAGATGGAAGGAAGAGAAGGTTTTAGGACGGGGAGAGGAGAGCTGGTGGTGTAGGGCATGGGGTGCTGAGGGCGGGGAGGAAAGTCTCCTCTGGCTGACCTGACCTTTACTGCCGCCGTATGGGCTCCCCCTTCACTGAGGGTGCCTCAGGGTAGGGCTGGGGACCTAGAGCCTAGATTCCACTCTGGCCAGGCAGGGCAAGGATGGTACAGCCTGAAAAATGAAAGTGGCGAAAGAACTCCAGGGCCCCTTATAGACTCACACAAATCCACTCCTTAAGCGTCTGGTCCCTGTGGGGTGGGGGTACGAGTAAGGGAAGGGGAAGAAATTCTTTGCTTCCCATTAGAGTTTCCTCCAGGGTCCGGCCTGGCCTTCGATCCAAGTCTCTGGTAGTCTTTTTCGTCGCCACCAGGGGGAGCCCTAAGCACAGAGGGGGCGCTGGATCTGCACTCTAGGCCTGTCATGCCCACAGGGCCTTCCTTTCCCCTTGGACCAGGGCTGGGCATCCTTGGAAGAGGCGAGCCCATCCTCTAAGGGAATTCTGCCCCCGCTCTAAAGGGTATGTGGAGGGTGGGACGAGATGTCCCACACTGTGGCTCAGCTGGTGATCCGGGGCCAAGGTCAGGTCAAGGAACTAAGGCTCCCTGGGGCTCATCTCAGCTCTCAGTGCAGCATTTTTGGAGGAATCCAAGATTCCTGGCTGGTATGATGGGCTTCTAGGGGGCTCCAGGGTGTATGAAAGCAAGACGACAGGTGTGACTTAGAGGCAGAGCCTGAGGTTTGAGCTGAGCTGAACTGGGTTGGTTTTGGTGGGGGTTCTCTGCCCATTTTCAATGTTGATATTACACTGCCCATGCAAATATGGGGAGGGCATAGCTTAGGCTTGGGAAGTAAGAAAGAAAGTTCTGGCCTCTTTCACCAACCTTCAGTGTGGACTCTCAAAACTCGCATCCTGGGAGTCTGGTCTCGCATCACAACGAGGGAGGAAACCACTGAGGGAGACCCCAGGTGGTTCTAGGGAAGGAATCACTTAGGGTTATTTCCTGTGGAATTTGCACGTAACCCCGCTTTCCCTTTAGAAACCCCTAACTTCTGTTTGGGGGGAAAATGTGCCCCATAAACGAAGAAGAGTTGGGAGTTCCTGCCCAGAGCTGAAGGGCTCAAAGGAATAAGGAGGCCAAAAGACAGGAAAGCTGAGTTCTCTCCGCAAGGGGAGGGAGGCAGGGGTGGCTCCTCCAAAATCTATCCAGAAGTTTCACCGTGAGGCCGGAGTCCAGATCCTCAGAAGGGCTGAGGGAGGCTAAGCCTCTGGACACCTGGCTGTGGAGGGGCTTGGGTCTCTGGACCTGTGGAGCCTGTGAAGCCCTCCTGGCTGCCCACCTCCCCTGGGAGGAAAGAATTTAATGGGGGTCAAGTGTTGGGAGCTCTGGGCAGGAAGCACTTGTGAGCCAGAGGCAGGAAATCCTCCTCACAAGTTATCCTCCCTCAGCAAACTCCTCTGAGGAGTTTGGTCCTCACACTCCCCTCAGGGAGCAGCAGGGAGGAGGAGGCGGAGGAGGAGAAGAAGGGCCAACCTGCCACTCACTGCCCTGCCCCCTTTCCCTCTCCCCACCCCTGCTGGAGCCGGAGCTGGCAACTTCCCCAGTCCCTAGGGCCCTCCCCAGTCTTCGGTTCCTGGAGTGCCACCCTGTCTAGAACTTTCAGCCCCACAGTCTGAGGGCCCACCAGCCTTGGCTCCCTCCGCTCATCCCAGGAGCACTCCATGTTCCATCTCCCTGGTCGACTTGGGGTTTCCTCTGCTTTGCAGCTTTGGCATTGACTGTCCCCACTGCTTCTCTCTCCAGGGAATTCTGACTCCAAGCTGAAAGTTTCCCGGGGCTCCTATACTGCCTTGATCTCACTTCTCAGGACACACACATTTTTGCTTGGTTTAGAATTATTGGAGATCTTGTCTCTCCAGTGGGCCGAGAGCTTGTAGAACTCTGCCCTCCAGAAACAGAAGGTGAGGCATCTACGCCATTTTGAATGTTCTAGTAATAGCCATGTGTTCAAAAGTAAAAAGAGGGTCGCCTGGGTGGCTCATTGGGTTAGGCGTCTGCCTTTGGCTCAGGTCATGATCCTGGGGTCCTGGGATCCAGCCCCACATTGGGCTCCTTGCTTAGAGGGAAGCCTGCTTCTCCCTCCCCCTCTACCCCTCCCTCTCTGAGAAGCTCTGTTTCTCCCTTTCTCTCTCTCAAATAAGTAAAGAAAATCTTAAAAAATGAAAGAAAAAGGTGATGTTAATTTTGATGACATATTTTATTTAACTGAATATATAAAAATATCACTTCTACATGTAATCAATGTAACAATTATTAATGTTATATACATATATATTTTTAAAAGATTTTTTGAGTAATCTCTATACCCAACATGGGGCCTGAACTCACACCCCAAGATGAAGAGATGCATGTTCTTCCGAATGAGCTAGAAGGGCACCCCTTTAATGCCATATTTTATATAGATTTTTTTCAGATGAAGTCTTTGGAATTCAGTGGGTATTTTCACTTATAGCACCTCTCAGTTTAGATTAGTCATGTGCTCAGTAGTCATGTAGTTAGTAGTGACCATATTGGACAGTGAGGTTCTAACAATCAGGGATGGAGCCCCACGTCTGTATGGAAAGTCCAGATAGCATGTTGTTTAAGAAGCCCAGTTGTTGGAGCCAGACAGCCTGGGTTTGAATACTAGCTCAATCACTAACTGTATGACCTCAGGACATGTCCCTTAACCGCTCTGTGCCTTAGTTGTCTCATCTGTAAAATGGGTCTAACGAGCCTCATAGGGATATTGTGAAGAGTATGTGAAGTGCTTAGGATATCTGGCACATAGTAGTAGGTGCTCAATAAAGGTTGGGTGACTTCGTCTGCATGATGCTAATCTTGGCCCCAAACAATTGTTAGCTGAAAGACTGAATGAAAGAAATAGTCCTTGCCCCTGCAGCAGATGGGAACAGAAGTAAGCTGGGTGGGGTGCGTGAGTTTTGTCTGGAGAAGTTGGAACAGGACTGGAGAAGAGAAGCCTGTGGGTGGCTGGCAGAAGGCTCTTCAGAGGGCCAGACGGAGGTTTCTAGCTGTGCTGCCATGGAATTTGGAAACAGTAACAGAACAGCATAAGGCTGATATGATTCATTGCTGAAATGCAGTTTCTGAGGCTTGAAGAAGGGAGGTCTAGAGCTCTGGAGCCTTCAAAGAGTAGGGTGAGGTTTGGAAAACCAGCCAGCAGTGGGTGATAGGGAGTTTGCTGAGTGCTTGGAGAAAGAGACTAGTTAGGACAAATGGCCCGATCGAAGTCAGGCCCACCCCCTTGCGGGTACCGCCGCTCGCTAGCTTCTGGCCTCTAGGAGAGGGAGGCGGGAACAGGCTGCGGGCTGCATTTTGAGGCCACAGCGCCCTCTGCTGGATCTGGGCGCCTGGGGCGGCAGCAGGAGTGAAGGGTGCCCAAGTTAGGGGAGGGGGTGACAAAATTCTGTGCGGGCAAGTTCTGTACTAGATGTGGTCCTTCCGGATCTCCAGACACCCCCGAGGAGATCACACAATCAGAATCCCTTGACAAGGATGTAGGAAGTGTATTCAAAATGAGCAAATTCTGAATCTCTGAAGCGTGGGTTCGTATCCGTTCTTTATTTGTTCCGTTGATATAAACATGTACTATATTAATTTCTAGGGCTAGGAGCTAGAGACAGATATAATAATGGTGATAGTAATAATAATAAAATCATTATCATGCCAAAATCATAACGATATTATTATTAGTACTGCAGCTAATGCTCATCTAGCCTTACTATGTGCCAGGTGCTATACTTGGACAGAACTGACAGATGGCAGAGCCGGACTGGAGTGTGCCCGTGTGACACCAGGGTGTGTGCACAGAACCGTCCTGCTACCTACTGCTTCTCTGAAATAATCAAGACTCTTTTCCCACAAATGTGAGATATGGTGAGTCTGGGTACTTCAGGAATCTGGACATTTCCTCTTTCTGTTTCTGCTTCTTTGACTGCTGCTGAATAATTTTGGAAAGATTAGGGCTAACATTTATTGACTTGTTGTGCACTGGATGTATGCCAGGCACTCTGCTAAGCATACTGTTGGATTAGGGGCACCTGGGGGCTCCATTGTTAAGCGTCTGCCTTAAGCTCATGTCTTGATCCCGGTGTCCTGGAATCGAGTCCCACATTGGGCTCCCTGCTCAGCAGGAAGACTGCTTCTCCCTCTCCCACTCACCCTGCTTGTGTTCCCTCTCTTGCTGTATCTCTCTCCCTGTCAAATAGATAAAATCTTAAAAAAGAAAAAAGGCATACTGTTGGATTAGCTCTCTGAAGCCCCACAATGGCCCCATGAGAGGACCACTATTATCTCCCCCTTTAACAGAAGGGGAAGAGTATCATTTTTCTATTGCTGTATAACAAATTGCTGCATACTTCATGGCTTGAAACAACACACGTTTGCTTTATTTTTTAAAAAATATTTTATTCTGGGGCGCCTGGGTGGCTCAGTGGGTTAAAGCCTCTGCTTTCGGCTCAGGTCATGATCTCAGTGTCCTGGGATCGAGGCCCGCATCGGGCTCTCTGCTCAGCAGGGAGCCTGCTTCCTCCTCTCTCTCTGCCTGCCTCTCTGCCTACCTGTAATCTCTCTCTGTGTGTCAAATAAATAAATAAAATCTTAAAAAAAATATTTTATTCTGGGCGCCTGGTTGGCTCAGTGGGTTAAAGCCTCTGCCTTCAGCTCAGGTCATGATCTCAGGGTCCTGGGATCAAGGCCCGCATCGGGCTCCCTGCTCGGCGGGGAGCCTGCTTCCTCCTCTTTCTCTCTGCCTGCCCCTCTGTCTACTTGTGATCTCTCTCTCTCTGTCAAATAAATAAATAAAATCTTTTAAAAATATTTTATTTATTTGACAGAGATAGAGCACAAGCAGGGGGAGGAGCAGAGCGAGTGGGAGAAGCAGACTCCCCGCTGAGCAGAGGGCCCAACACGGGGCATGATCCCAGGACCCCAAGATCATGACCTAAGCTGAAGTCAGACACTTTACCGACTGAGCCACCCAGGCGCCCGACAGCACACATTTATTATCTCATAGTTTCTATGGGTAGAAGTCCAGACGTGGCTTACTGGGTCAAGGTCTCACAAGGCAGCAGTCAGGATGTCTTCTGAATTGTTTTCTTATCTGGAGGTTTGACTGGAGAAGAGACTGTTTCCAAATTCGACCAGATTGTTGGCAAAATCCATTTCCTCCAGGGGACAGGATTTTGGGGCCCAGCTTCTTGCTGGCTGTTGGCTTAAGGCATTTCCTTTCCACCTGGGCTTTCCCCATGTATCACTCAGTGTTTTCCAGAGAAATTGCACCAGTAGGATGTGCGTGTGTGTCTAAAGATATTTATTCCAAGAAATTGGCTTCCATAATTGTGGGGGCTGGCAAGTCTGAAATCCATCAGGCAGACTGGCACACGGGAAACTCTCAGACAGGAGCTGATGCTGTAGTCTTGAGACAGAATTTCTTCTTTATTCCCCAGGGAAACTTCAGTTTCATTTTTAAGGATTTTCTGTTGGTCGGATGAGCCCACCCACATTACCAAGAAGAATCATTACTTAAAGTCAACTGCTTGTAGATACTAACCACACCTACAATTTATCTCCACGGCAGCACCTAGACATGCCTGTGATGGGTTAACTATGTGCCATACAGCCTTCCTGAGCTGACACACGACACTCACCGTGCTACCTAACGTGACCGTTTGCTTCACCGAGCCAGCGACGAGCGTCTCTGGAGAGGGCTGATGAGCAAGAGGCCATCTTACATGATGTGATTAATCATGTGAGTGATGTCTCCTCTCCTTTGCCATATTCTACAAAGTTAGACGCAGGTCGTGGGTTGTGTCCACAGTCAAGGGAAGAGGATCCCACCAGGGTGTGAACATGAGGAGGCGAGGACATCCAAGAATCTGTCCACCACAGAAGCTAAGGCTCAGGGAGGTTGGGGAAAGGCCCAGGATCAGGCAGCGGTGAAGCAGGGGCACGTCAGGGGCTCTGCTAACAGCTGTCTGCTCTGCTCTTTGCCAGCCCCCTTTCCATGTGCTAGCTTGGGTGTTGAGCCCAGGTTCCTCTCTTTGCCTCATACGCTTTTCCCAGACAACCTGGCCTCTCTTACATTTAACCATCACACACAGGCTGAGGACGCCGGATCTGGGCCTCCCGGTTCCAGACTGTCTGGTTCTCATCTGCCTGTATTTCTCCGTGGGTGTGGGCACGTCTCCAACAGTGCGGTGGAAAGACCCTGGTCCGCTCTCAGGCTTGGCTCAGCCACCAGCTCTCTGAGGACCCTGGCAAGTCCCTGGACCTCGGCCTCTCAGGTTCTTGGGTGCCTCCCTTCCCACCCCCCCACATCCAGGCCTCTCTGTTTACTCTCTCCCACATCTGCCCGCCACACTCCGGCCTCCCTGTCTCCCAGTGAGAACTCTGCTTCCACTCCCGTCTCCTTCCAATCCATTCTGCTCCGCAGCTGGAATGACCACATCATCCCCTCCTGGAAACTCTTCTGGGACTTTCCCCAGTTCTTGGCATTCATGGTGAGTTCCTCAGTCTGAGCTGCCAGTTCCTGTGTGGTGGGCTCTGGGTTACACCTCCGGCCTCCCTTCCGAGCCACACAGTTCCACGAAGGCAGAGATTCTGGGCCACCGTGGCCCCCAGGAGGGGCCAACACATACCTGATAGATGACAGCAGCGCTGTGTGAAGAGTAGGGTGAATCAGGAGACCCTTAAGGTCCTGCTTGTGGTTCTTCTAACCTCTGTCTGCTTCCTCCAATAACACTAATCTCAGGCTGGGGTGCCTGGGTGGCTCAGATCATGATCCCAGGGTCCTGGAATCGAGTCCCACATCAGGCTCCCTATTCTGCAGGGAATCTGCTTCTTCCTCTGCCTCTGCCGGCCCCCTGCTCAGGCTCTCACTCTCTCTTTCTCAAATAAATAAATAAAGTCTTAAAAAGAAAAGAAAAGGAATCACTTGGGGCCCTGTTGCCTTTATTGCAAATGATGGGTCAGAGAATCAGAACACTTGAACTTCGTTTCTCATTCATGCTGTACATTTTAATTCTCTTTTTTAACCTCCCTGGGCCTTATTATTATTCTTTATATAGTCAATGATTGTTTAGATTTATGTACATATCTTTTCACTTCTTTTTTTAAGATTTCATTTATTTACTTATTTACTTATTTGAGAGAGAGAGCGTGTGCAGGGGGAGGAGCAGAGGGAGAGGGACAAGCCGACTGAGCCCTGAGCACGGAGCCGGACACGGGACTTGATCTCACAACCCTGAGATCATGACCTGAGCCGAAACCAAGAGTCAGATGCTTAAGCAACTGAGTCACCCACGTGCCCCTTCACTTCTTTTTAAAATTATTTTTTTATCGAGATATCATTCACCAGTTTATCTTAATTCTTTAAAGATTTTGTTTATTTATCTGAGAGAGAGTGAGCACGAGCCGCAGGAGGGGCAGAGGGAGAGGGAGAAGCAGACCTTTCCCCCCACCCCCTCAGTGGGGAACCGGACATGGGGCTTGATCCCAGGACCCCAGGATCATGACCTGAGCTGAAGGCAGACGCTTAACCGACTGAGCCACCCAGGCGCCCCCCCATTCACCATTTTAAATGTACAATTCAGTGGTCTTTACTATATTCCACTGTTGTGCAACTGTCACTAGTATCTAATGCCATAATATTTTCATCATCCCAAAAAGAAACCCTGTACTCATCAGCAGCCATTCCCCATTCTTTTCTTCCTGTACCCCTGCAAACTATGAATCTACTTTTTTTCTTTAAGTTTTTTATTTTATTTTATTTATTTGACAGAGAGAGAGATCACAAGTAAGCAGAGAGGCAGGCAGAGAGAGAGAGGAGGAAGCAGGCTCCCCGCTGAGCAGAGAACCCGATGCGGGCCTCGATCCCAGGAACCTGAGATCATGACCTGAGCCGAAGGCAGAGGCTTTTTTTTTTAAAGATTTTATTTATTTATTTGACACACACAGAGAGAGATTACAAGTAGGCAGAGAGGCAGGCAGAGAGAGAGGAGAGAGGAGGAAGCAGGCTCCCCGCTGAGCAGGGAGCCCGATGCGGGCCTCGATCCCAGGACCCTGGGATCATGACCTGAGCCGAAGGCAGAGGCTTTAACCCACTAAGCCACCCAGGTGTCCATGAATCTACCTTTTGTCTGTGTCTATGGATTTGCCTATTCTGGACATTTCCTGTAAATAGAATCACACAATATGTGGACCTTTGTGTTTGGCTTCTTTCATTGAAAACAATGCTCTCAAGGTTCATCCATGTCCTAACATGTATCAATACTTAATTCTTTTTATGACTGATTCCATCATATGGACAGACCACAATTTGTTTATGTATTCATCAGTTTATGGGCATTTGGGTTTTCGCTTTTTGGTTATTATGAGTAATGCCGTTATGAACATTCATGTGCAAGTGTTCATTCCTTCTTGCAGCTCAGACCTTCTGTATCTGATCACTTTCCTTCTGTCTGAATTGCATCCTTTAGAATTTCTTCAGTGAAACTCTGCTAATGGCAAACTCTCTTAGTTTTTGCTTGTTTGAAAATTTGCTCTTGGACTCTAGGTCAGAAGTTATTTAATTTTTTTAAGAGTTATTTTTTTTAAGTAATTTCTATGCCCAATATGGGACTCAAACTCACAACCCTGAGATCAAGAGTCACATGCTTTACCAACAGAGCCAGCCAGGTACCCACAGAAATTCTTTTCTCTTTTGTTTTTTTAAGATTTTATTTATTTATTGAGAGTGAGAGAGAACATGAGTAGGGAGAGAGGGGCAGAGAGAGAAGCAGACTCCCCAGTGAGCAAGGATCCCAACGAGGGGCCTGATCCCAGGACCCTGGCGTCATGACCTGAGTCGAAAGCAGATGCTTTAACCGACTGAGCTACCCAGGCGCCCCCGGAAATTATTTTCTTTCATCATGTTCAAGATATCATTCCACTGTCTTCTAGTTTCCATTACTGCTGGTGAGAAGGCTGCTCTTAAGATTTTCTTTCTAGGAGCACCTGAGTGGCTCAGTCAGTTAAGTGTCTGCCTTCAGCTCAGGTCATGATCTCAGGGTCTTGGGATCAAGCCCCATTTCGGGCTCCTTGCTCAGTAAGGAGTCTGCTTCTCCCTCTCCCTCTGCCCTCCCCACCACTTGTGCTTTCTCTCTCCCCCACTGTCTCAAATAAATAAATGCAATCTTTCTTTTTTTAAAAAAAGATTTTCTTTCTATATTTGTCATTCGAAAGTTTCATTGTAATATATCTATATGTGGATTCTTTTTTGAATTAATGAATTTGTCAGAGCGAGCGAGAGAGCGCACAAGCAGGGGGAGCAGCAGGCAGAGGGAGAAACAGGCTCTCTACTGAGCAGGGAGTCTGATATGGGGCTTGATCCCTGGTCCCTGGGATTATGAGCTGAGCTGAAGGCAGATCCTTACGCAAGTGAGACCCCCAGGCATCCCTATGTGTGAATTCTATTTTATTTACTTTGCCTGGGATTCTCTGGGTTTCTGGAACTTGTGGGTTGATGCCTCACCAGTATTGGGAAATTCTTAACCATTATGTTTCAAACCTTGCCCTTGCCACATTCTCTGGTCATTTCTTTCTAGAACTCTGATTAAACTATGCTAGACAGTTTTGGTGTATCCTCCATGTCTCTCAACTTCTTTTCTCTCTCTTTTTTTAAAGATTTTATTTATTTATTTGTCACAGAGAGAGAGATTACAAGTAGGCAGAGAGGCAGGCAGAGAGACAGGGAGAGGAGGAAACAGGCTCCCTGCTGAGCAGAGAGCCCGATGTGGGCCTCGATCCCAGGACTCTGAGATCATGACCTGAGCCGAAAGCAGAGGCTTTAACCCACTGAGCCACCCAGGCGCCCTCTTTTCTCTTTTTGCCCCTCTTTCCTGCATTCTGGGTCACTTCAGCTCCATATTCCAATGACTTTCTGGGATTCCACTTTCCCTTAGGCTTTGCCCTAATTTATAACTCCATTGTCATATATTTGTGACATTGTTAACGAGATGTTTAACACCTTTTATAAAGCATTTGCAGTTGCTTTCAGTGGGAAGGTTGCTCTGAATAACTAACTAGAGTAACTTACTAGAAATGGAAGTCCCACCATCCTCCTCATTCCCTCTGCTTGGTATACATTCTCCCTTCCCTGTTGATCCAAACTGGAGCCTTTCTCCAAAGACAGCCTCCAATTCCACCTTTCCACCGTCACTGTTCCTTCCTGCCCTTTTGAACCTTCCTACCCCAGAATTAGAACGGATTGTCTCCCATTCGGTGGCAGCACCTTGTGACTTCTCTTGCATTGTTTACTTATCATATAAATTTATGGATTGATTTATTGTCTCCCACACTAGATGATCAGCTTAGGAAAGGCAGGAATACCCCCAACCAGAGGGCCAAATCCTGGCAAATCAGTGAGGTGGTGGGGATGGGAGAAATTCAGGTTCAGAAAGTTTGAAGTAGTTTCTGATTTTGACCAGGCATTTGAGGGTGCAGTTTAAGACTCCTCCCTGAAACTGCTTCATTAAACCCCTGTTGGCCCTAACAGACCTCCTCCCTAGAGTTGGAGGCTGCTTGGAGAGGGAGACTCGGGGCTTGGAAACCCAGTATCTAACTGAGATCTCCTTGGGTCCTGCGTGGAGGTTCGAAGGTGCCTGCATTAACTCGGCACGTCGGTAGGTGGCAGCACACACATACCCATTGCAGCTCTAGGAGCTGTTTGCACACTTCCTGGCCGGCCAGGCCCTAACTGGGCACTAGGGTGTGTGATTGTCCCAAGTTGGACACTACACAAGGGCCAAAACAGGATACGGTAAACAACCTCCCCTCTAACCCTCTCCCTGTTCTGTCTCCCTCTGGGTCCCCTGCTACTCAATACCCACCAAACTCCAGTTTCCAGTTCATTGTTTCTTCCTGCTTAGTCTCTGACCTTGCTG
The DNA here is from genome assembly GCA_002007465.1 of Ailurus styani. Lineage (NCBI taxonomy): Eukaryota > Metazoa > Chordata > Mammalia > Carnivora > Ailuridae > Ailurus > Ailurus styani. Next base: position 907,850 of record LNAC01000398.1, on the reverse strand, counting down.
TACCACCTTTTCAAATGCTCCCCCTTTCAATCGCTCTCCTAACTGTTCTCAGCTCAAAAAAATTTTTTTGACTTGGTTACAATGATCTTAAACTTTATATATGTACATATACTCTGGTTTCTCTTCAGATCAAATAGATCTTTCGCCTTTTAAACTTTATATATGATAATGAATGCCAAGAAAAGTATGAGAACGCACTTGCCTTATCAAGTGTGAGAACAGACCATGAAGCTTCCATAATTAAATTGATGCCTCACTGATATGGATATAGACAAACAGATCAGAACAGAATAGAGAATCCAAAAATAAGTGCCACTATTTATGAAATTCTAATATATAACATAAGGAGTGGTTTAGTTGATTGGAAAAAATATAAAAATGATTTTGCAATAGCAGACTTTGCAAAGAAAGTAAATAAAACGAGAGCTTTAGGGCGCCTGGGTGGCTCAGTGGGTTAGGTCTCCGCTTTCGGCTCAGGTCATGATCTCAGCGTCCTGGGATCGAGGCCCCATCGGGCTCTCTGCTCAGCAGGGAGCCCACTTCCTCCTCTCCTTGTCTCTCTGCCTGCCTCTCTGCCTACTTGTAATCTCTCTCTCTCTGTGTCAAATAAATAAATAAAAATCTTTTAAAAAAATGGGAGCTTTATCTTATATACAACAATAAACCTTAGGTGGATTAAAATTTCAAATGTAGGGCGCCTGGGTGGCACAGTCGGTTATGAGACTGTCTTTGATTCAGGTTATGATCCTGGAGCGTTGGGCTTGGCAAGCCTGCTTCTCCCTCTCCCTCTGCCTGCTGCTCTCCCTGCTGTGCTCTCTCTTTCTGTCAAATAAATAAATAAAATCTTAAAAAAAAAGAAAAGAAAACCCAGAAGCTGTAACAGAGAAAAATGGAACTATTTGACTACGTAAAAGTTTAAACAATTGTTTTGCAATTATATGTATATCAAATCATCATGCCGTATACCTTAAAATTACACAATGTGATATATCAATTTTATCTCAATAAAGCTGGGAAACAAAGTTAAAATGTTTATTGGATGGGAAAATAGAACATAAACATAGTTGTTAGGTAAATGGTAGATTTAGAAAAAAATTTGTAATACAAATGATAAATCATGGGTTAAAAGCTCTGCTATGCAGAATGATTTAAGAAATCGACAAGAAAAAGAAAACCCCATAGAAAAATGGCAAGGTCATGAAGAGGCAATTCATGGAAAAACAGTAATTTTTAAAAGAGTCGGATTCACTAATACACAGGGAATTGAAACAGCAAGTAATAATAAGTTGTTACTTTATACCCACCAGACAAACCAAAACTAAAGGGAGCAAAGATTCCACTTCCTGGCAGGAATATGGAGAAAGGGGCACTCTTGGATATTGTTGGATAGTATTGATCGAAGGAGGTGGTGCAGCCTCCCTGGAGAGTAACCCAGCAACGTCTATTACCATAAAAAACCTCTTTTTTAACTGAACAATCCCACTCTTGGGAATTTATCCCACGGAAATAAAACCACTGACACCTAGCAACAAGCGTACAAGGATGCTCCGGGCAGCATTAGTTGCAAAGACAATGGAAACAGAGTGAATGCCAATCAGTGAATGGTTAAACAAATGGTGACAATGGCATATTATGCAGTCTTTAAAATAGAATGAGAGCTGTGCCAATGGCCTTTAAAACTACCAACAAAATATTCTGTATACATTTATTCGTGTGTATACAATTATACGAGCATTTAAAAAGTGGACGCGTATAAACCAGGTTGTAGATGGGGGCTACCTGGCTGGGGGAAAAGGAGAGGGAAAGCCAAGGTTTAAAAGAAGACAAGAGTCTTTAAAAACAAACAAACAAACAAACAAGGTTTGGAAGCTATGATTACACTGAAGTGTCTAGGTAAAATTGTTTATGCTGATCCATGGAAAAAATTAACGAAAATAAAGGGGAAAAATCTATTTCGGNTGATCTCTCTCCCTCTGTGAAATAAATAAATAAAATCTTTAAAAAAAATTAAAAAATAAAAAAAAAAAANTTAAAACTACCAACAAAATATTCTGTATACATTTATTCGTGTGTATACAATTATACGAGCATTTAAAAAGTGGACGCGTATAAACCAGGTTGTAGATGGGGGCTACCTGGCTGGGGGAAAAGGAGAGGGAAAGCCAAGGTTTAAAAGAAGACAAGAGTCTTTAAAAACAAACAAACAAACAAACAAGGTTTGGAAGCTATGATTACACTGAAGTGTCTAGGTAAAATTGTTTATGCTGATCCATGGAAAAAATTAACGAAAATAAAGGGGAAAAATCTATTTCGGATCTTAAACATCTTCTATTACATCTTCCCCTGTCAAGGAGAGTTAATCTCTTTGGAGTTGCACCTCTGAACCCACTCTGTGCTTTTTTTTTTTTTTTTTTT
>LNAC01000398.1:844274-905397 GCA_002007465.1 Ailurus styani | reverse complement strand
CTGAACCCCCTCTTTTTTTTTTTTTTTTTTTTTTTTTTTTGAGAGAAAGAGCATGTGCATGCGTGCACATACACTTGCTGGAGCAGGGTGGAGGGGCAGAGAGAGTCTTAAGCCCACTCCCGCCTGAGCTCTGAGCCAAACAGGAGGCTTGATGCTATGCTAGATGCGGGGCTCAATCACACGACTGAAGAGGAAACCAAGAGTTGGATGTCCAACCAACTGCACCCCCCAGGCGCCCCCCGCCCCACTGTGCTTCTTACAGGCTCCTTCCTATCCCCACACCTGACTAGTGAACATTAACAATTCTACCCAATGTCTGTCTCCCCCAAAGTCTGGGTGGTCCTGGGGCATTTTTACTAGAAGGTAAAATGGTCACAGTCCATTTTTACTAAATATCCTAGCACAGATATTCCTCAGGTTAAATAGTAAGTCTCACTAAGTGATGGTTTCATCACTCAGCCTGAAAAATCTGCAGAGGGAAGGAGGATGTTTTGGCTCCTTGCCTTCTAGAAATTCTTAGAACAGTTGGCCTCAGATTCTCATGAACATCAGAATCATGTTTTGGGGGGTGGGGGTGGTATTTTGATTTGGCAGAACTGGGATGGGGCACCATAGTTTGCATTTTTAACCAGCACTCCTATGTTATTCTGACCCCATTTTGAGAATCTCCTCTAAAGTCAAGATCCATATAGGCAATTGATTTTTTTTTTTCATCTCCATTTAAATTCTCAGAGACATCTCAGACTTAGCATGTCTAAAGTGCAATTCTCGGGGCGCCTGGCTGGCTCAGTCAGTGGAGTTTGCGACTCTTGATCTCGGGGCTGTGGGTTCAAGCTCCATGTTGGGTGTAGAGATTACTTAAAAATTAAAAGTTTTCAAAAAATGAAAAATAAATAAAGTGCAACTCTTGATACCCTCCCAAATTTCCAAATTTGTCCACCACCCACACAACCTTCCCAATCCCAGCAAATGATTCCACATTCTACCTAGTTACTCACACCGGGAAACAGGAAGTCTTTTTTTTTTTTTTCTTTTTAAGGTAAACTCTACACCTCATGAGGTGGGGCTCAATCTCATGACCCTGAGATCAAAAGGGTCTTGCTCTACCGACTGAGCCAGCCAGTACCCCCTGGAAGTCATTCTCGACTCCACCTTTTTCTTCATCCTCAACATCTAGTCCATTATCTAGTCCAATTCTTCAAAATGTATCTTACATTGTCTTCTTTCTGTCTCTACTGCCGCCATCTTTGTCCAGTGGGCCACCATGGATTTTATTGCACTGGCAGCTTATTTGATCTCCCCACTTCCATTCTTGCCCCCTGACAATCCATACTTTACACAAGCAAGAATAGATCCAATTAATTAATTAATTGATTGATTGATTGATTTTTAAAGTAAGCTCTACACCCAGCGTGGGGCTTGAGCTCATAACCCTGATATCAAGAGTCACATGAGTCACATGCTCCACCGACTGAGCCAGCCAGGCGCCTCCTGATGGGGTCACCCTGCTCCTCCTCTTCAAATCTGTCAAAGATTTCCCTTGTGTGCGGAGTGAGCTCCAGTTCCTTGCCGTGACTTCACAGCTCCCGTGGGTGAGGTGGTCCCCACTTCCCTTTCCACTTCACCTCTAAATCCTCTTCCCCCACTCCCTGTGGTCCCTCTCACCTGGACTGGCTACAGGGCCTAGTGGAAAGTGAAAATGTGGGGCACTTGCTCAAAAGTGATTAAGAATTTCAAGATGTAACAGTTAAACCTGGGGTGTGTTAAACCAAGTATGGAGCATTAACCCAAGGGTAGAGCCCTTCTGAGCCCAGAGCCTTGTGCTACCCGCCCTCCCTCTGCCTGGAACGGTCTGCCCTAGTTTATCAGACCCAGCTCTCAGCTCAAATGTCACCTCTGCAGAATTGTGGCTGAATTTAAAGTAGCTTCACCCAGTTCCTCTCAATCCCGTCCCCCTGTGTCACATCACTGGGTGTTCCATCTCCTCTGCACCTGGCCGTCTCTGAAATGATCTCACTTGTTTACTTGTGTATTGTGTCTCTCCCCACTTCCCCCCGCTGCCAGAACATAAGCTCAATGAAGGACCTTTCCTGCCAAGTCACTTCTGTATCTCCAGTGCCCAGAACTTCAGATGAGGCACAGAATAAATGTTTCATGAATAAAGGAGTAAATATGCTGAAGAATGCCCTCCAGGAAGCTGGTGTAGCATATTGACCACCCACCACAGTAGAGTCCTACAGCCAGCAGTGGGGGTTTTTTGTTGTTGTTAAATTATTTAATTTAAAATTTTAATACTTTTTAAAAAGATTATTTATTTATTTGACAGAGAGAGACACGGTGAGAGAGGGAACACAAGCAGGGGGAGAGGAGGAGGGAGAAGCAGGCTTCCTGCTGAGCAGGGAGCCCGATGTGGGCCTCCATCCCAAGACTCTGGGATCATGACCTGAGCCAAAGGCAGACGCTTGATTACTGAGCCACTGAGGCGCCTATTTACTTTAAATTTTTAAAGATTAAATTTTTTTAAAGATTTTATTTATTTATTAGAGAGAGAGAGAGAGAGAGAGCATGAGGGGGACACAGAGAGAGAGGGACAAGCAGACTCCCCGCTGAGCAGGGAGCCTGAGGTGGGGCTCGATCCCCAGACTCTGATATCATGACCTGAGCTGAAGGCAAATGCTTAACAGACTGAACTACACAGGCACCTCTCCAATTTTTTTTTTAATTAAGTAAACTCTACCCCTTGTAGGGCCTGAGGTCACAACCCTGAGATCAAGAGTCATGTACTCCTCCGAGCCAGCCAGGCTCCCCTATTTTTTTCTTTGAGTAGCATTTGAATGCCTTTGGGCATTACAAATACCATAGGCTGCTTTCTTCCCACTGTCTTAAATTCTATCCCAATTCACACACTTGAGTTCCTGTCTTTGGTACATGTGAGCTGGGATGAACACATCACATTTGAATCTTAGTAGCTGTGTGATCAAGAACAAATTATCTGACTTCTCTGAGCCTTTCCTCTTCATCTGCCCAATGAAGATAATGATGCTATGAACTAATTGGATTATTTTGAGATTAAATGAAATAATACCCATAAATTGCATGTAAATACTAAAATGTGGAGTAAGTGCTGCTCTTACTAGTTTAAGAGAGGCATGGGAAGGCCATGGAGTTCTGGGTCTAGCTCTTCACCTACTACATGTGTGACCTTGGCCAAGTGACTCTACCTGCTTTAGCCTCCATGTCCTCTTCCACAAAATGGTGGAAGCTCTATAGTGACAGCGATTTGACAGTATCGGTGGGATTATCAGAGCAAGTTTGAGATGAAGGTATGGGTTATTCTTATGTCTCCCTGAAGAAGCAGTGGGAGGGAGCCATAGGAAGGGTCCAGGGACAGTCCCTCACGTAGCCACCAGGGACCTGCTCTCCCTCACATTGTACCCGGGACTCCTCAGGAGACACAGCTGGGTCCAGAGGCCCCAAACAGAGACAGCTCTTGGTTTCACCATCCCAAATGTCTCTCTCCACCATGAGAGAGGAACGAAAGTCTGATTTCACAGAGAAGCAAGGCAACTTCCCCCAACCATGCAAAACCAAACAGGTAAATAAATAAAATAGAGTCACACATTTATGCCTTCTACAATGTGCAGGTTCCAGCGGATGGAGTCTGGGATATGCTACCCCCAAATATGGCACTGTGACATATTGAATATTTCAAGCTAAAGGAATTCAAGACGTGGAAGGTAGACAAAGGGTTTTCTAATGCCCTGAAGCAGGTCATAAAACTGTCATGTGAGAAGTGCCCTCTGTACCTGGAGGAAAGAAGGACCCTTATCTCTGAAGACTGAGCGATACAGGGAGGAAGCTGAGTGAACAGATCTTGCTACATTTCTCTCAGTTGACGATATATACCTCATACTCTTTACCCTATCACATCTGTCTACATCTTTCTACCCTTCATCAAACCTAGCAGAAAGCCACTCAGGTTTAACTATTTTCCTTCCTTCCTTCCTTCCTTCCTTCCTTCCTTCCTTCCTTCCTTCCTTCCTCCCTCCCTCCCTCCCTCCCTCCCTTCCTTAAATTTATCTGTCAGACAGAGAGCACAATCAGGGGGACCAGCAGACAGAAGGAGAAGCAGACTCCCCACCCAGCAGGGAGCCCAATGCGGGACTCGATTCCAGGACCCTGGGACCATGACCTGAGCCGAAGGCAAATGCCCAACCAAGCCACCCAGGCACCCCAGGTTTAACTATTTCTTTGGGTCTTCATTTCCTCCTGCAGGCTACCATGTCACTTACAACTCACATTAAATAAGTCTGTACGCTTTTTGTCTTGTTAATCCACCTTTTGTTATAGGGGTTCCTAGTGGAGAACTTAAAAAGATAGAGGAAAAGATACTTTCCTTCTCTTACACAGCCCTCTATCCGTACTTACTGACTCTACACCCTTGCAGGCTGTGGGGGGTCTTTGATCAATCCCACTCTAGCCATTTGGTTACCATGAGCCTGACCTTGGCTGAGTTTGGGGGTATGGAGATCCGGGGGTATGGAGAGCCTCCTAAGCCTGCCCTCTTCCCTCCTTTGCCTTCAGTGTCCTGCCCTTCTCCTGCTTTCATCAGCCATCAGCTTCAGCATTCACAGTGCTGATCTTTCCCTATGCCAGTTCCCACTGGATAAACGTCTAGTCTGGTGTCAGGGAGTGGAGGTTTAGAGGTGAGGCTCTTGACCCAGGCCGACCCTGTTTGAATCCAGACTCCGTTTCTTTTTTTTTTTTTTTAAGTATTTTTTTTTAAGATTTTATTTATTTATTTGTCAGAGAGAGAGGGAGAGAGTGCAAGCTGGGAGAGTGGCAGGCAGAGGCAGAGGGAGAAGCAGGCTCCCTGCTGAGCAAGGAGCCCCGTGGGACTAGATCCCAGGACCCTGGGATCATGACCTGAGCCGAAGGCAGCCACTTAACCAACTGAGCCACCCAGGTGTCCCCAGACTCCATTTCTTACTAGGAGTTTGGCCTTGTGTAAATTCATACAAGCCTCAGTTTCTTCACTTGGGAAGTGAGAAAAAAAGCTAATCAGAGTACCTACTTCATAGGGTGGCTGTGAGCATCAAATGAGATAATGTGTATGAAGCTATTAGCATGGTGAATGCACGGCACATAGTAACTCCCCCCGCCAAAGGTTGCTAAATAGGGATAAACTTTTAAAATATCTAACAACTGTTCTTCTTGGCCAAATATAGAACAGTCTGAGTCCCAGATTGTTTTGGTCTCTTTTCTATGTTGTCTTATCCCTCCAGTAAGTGGAAGAACAGAGAATTGACAGGTGTGGATATTTTTTTAAATCACCAAATTGAATTTTTGCTTTTAATTGAAGTAATAGGTATCCATAGGCTAAAAGTCAAACTATTCTACGTGGCTTTTTGTGAAAGATGGTAGTCCCTTTCCTTAGTTCATCTCACCCCTAATTATTATTTGGAAGTAACTGCTTTCAACTCTAGTTCTTTCTTCCTTATTTTTAGTCATGTCTATTTCCAATATTTCTTAGTTCTAAATAGTATGCTCATACTAATATTTCTTGGTGTTTTTTTTTTCTTCAAATGGAGACACTGTCTACTGAGTTCCCCCTAGGGAAGAAGACTTAAATCTCTCAAGCTACCCCCTCTTTCCTTTCCTATACCCTCACTATATACTTCTGTTACACATTTTTGTTAGATCAATATTCAGTTTTTATATTATCGTGATCATAAATATTTTTCACAGTTAAGCCATGTTATCGAGTAAAATTACTATCATAAGATTTTTTCCTTATAGTGGTACCTGGCCAGCTCAGTGGTGGAGTGTGTGATTCTTGATATCAGGGTTGTGAATTTGAGCCCCACATTGGGTGTGGAGATTGCTTAAAAAAATAAGATCTTTATTTTATTTTTTAAACTTTTATTTATTCATTGAAGAGAGAGAGAGAGAGAGTACAAACAGGGGGTGAGGAGGGGCAGAGGGAGAGAGAGAAGCAGACTCCTTGCTGAGCAGGGAGCCCAATGTGGGGCTCAATCCCAGGACCAGGAGATCATGACCTGAGCCAAAGGCAGATGCTTAACCATCTGAGCCACCCAGGTGCCCCCCAAAAATAAAATCTTAAAAAATGTTTTTTCTTATAATTTTCTCCATTGAGGTTAATTTCCTTTCCCTCCCTTCCTCCCTCTCCCCTCCTTCCTTCCTTTCTTCCTTGGTTTTCTATATTCTTTTTTTAAAAAAGATTTTATTTATTTATTTCAGTGAGAGATGAGGGGGTGTGCAGCGGGAGAAGCAGACTCCCTACTGAGCAGGGGGCTGGATCCCAGGACCCTGAGATCATGACCTGAGTGGAAGGCAGATGCTTGACCCACTGAGCCATCCAGGCACCCACTGTTTTTCTCTATTCTTGTCACTGATTTTCCCCTCCAAACAGAAGTGTAGGTCTCTTTCAGATGCACTAGTATTCCATCAGGTTTGTTTCTGGCTTGGTGACAACCTTCCTGGGGCATCTGTTCTCCTGTATCCTCCTGTGTTCATCTGGATTGGGTGGTTTTAGGCCTGCTGCATAGCTGTCATCGGGAATGACTCAACAAGCTCCCCCTGAGAAATCTCTTCACTTCTTTCTCAGGTCGGATGTCTGACTTCTGGATCTCAAGTCTCCCGCTTCCTCGTCTTACTCTCTTGTTTTGCTGTGGAGCATTCTTTCGTGGCTTCCAGAGAAAGAGTCCTTGGAAAATAGATTTCTGTGAGAGCTTGCAGGTCTGAATGGCATTTTCCTCTTTCACAGCTGAGTGATGACTTGGGTGGATATAGATTTCTAGGCTCAAAACCCTCCTCTCTGAATTATCAGGGCATTACCCTTTACTCTGGTGTTTTGGAGAAAAAGATCATTCCAGTTCCTAATCCTTCATATGTGACTTATTTTTCTTCTTTGAAAACTTGTAAGACCTTCTCTATATGCTGTATGTCTTGAACTTTCACGGTGCTATACCTGGCAGCAAGCTATTTTTCCATCCGTTGTTCTGGGCCCTCTCAGTTTGGACACTCAGGACCTTAGAACCAGAAATAGTTTACATGTTATTTCTTTAATATGTTCTTCCTTCCATTATCCCCCCTGTTCTTTCTGGAAACTCTGCTATTCAGATATTGGATTGATCCTTCTATTTTCTTATCTGTTCTTTCTTATTTTTCTTCTCATCTATTAAAAAAATCTTTATTTAGTGCCTATTATGTGTCATTTATTATTCTAGGGGTTAGGGATACAGAAGGAACTAGAGGGGCACCTGGGTTGTTCAGTTGTTAAGCGTTTGTCTCTGGTTCAGGTCATGATCCTGGTGTCCTGGGATTGAGCCCCATGTTGGGCTCCCTGCTCAGCAGGGAGCCTGCTTCTCCCTCTCCAGCTCCCGCCTGCTTGTGCTCCCTCTCTTGCTGTCTCTCTCTGTCAAACAAATAAAATCTTAAAAAGAAATTTTAAAAAAGGGGATAGAACTGAGAGAATTTCTGCTCTCATGGAGTTAACATTACATATTAGAAAGTGGTACGTACTATGGAGAAAAATAAAATTAGGGAAAGAGGCTAGGAAGTTCAGAATACTGAACTCTGTCATTTTAAACAGGGTGATCAGGGAAAGATCTTACTGAGAAACTAATATTCAAGTAAAGACCAGAGGATGGGGGGGGCAAGCCACATGGGTGGATATCTGGGGAAGAATGAGGCAGAAAGAACAACATGTATGTAGCCCCTAAGTGGGGCAGGCTAACACAGGAGCAGGCCTGTGGGATCAAGGTATAAGGGGTCAGTGTGCCCAGAGAGGAGGGACATAGTGGGCAGAGAGGAATGAGGTCTGAGAGGTTAGGTGATGATCGCCTTTAGTGTGAATGACAGGGAAAACCACTAGAGGGTTGCAGTAGAGGACTTATGTAATCTAATTGACCTTGTAACAGGATCACCATAGTTCCTCTGAAGACTGTAGGGGGTCAGGGTGGAAGCAGAACACTTCGCAGCTATTGCCATGATTAAGGAGAAAGTAAAGATGGCTTGGATGAGGGTGTCTTTTTATTGTTTTCTGGGAGAGTTCTGCAATTTTATTTCCTAACTCTTCTATTGAATTTTTCATTTCTGCTTAAGACACTTTAACTTTCAAAAGTTACTTCTTAATCTCTGAATATTCTTTTTTTCTTTTCTGGCATCTGATGCTTCCTGATGTGGTCCCTTATTTCCCGAGGTAATCTCATATCTCTGTGGATATTGATTACAATTCTTTTGATGGCTTTTTTAAATATTTCCATTATTTCTGGGTCCTCTGAATTCCCCTTGCTGTTTTTTGTTTTGTTTTGGGGTGGGGGGGTGCTTCTGTCTTACAGGTTTCTTTCAATGTCTGATTATTTTTGGCTATCCATTCATATATAAGAGCTGAGTAGAAGCTCTGTGTGGAGGGGGCTTCTGGAATAACGGACTTTTCTGTGGGATATCTGGGCTGGAACATGACCTTTGTATGTTCGGGAGACTCCTGTCCTATTTTTGGTATGTATAGGTTTTTTCCCACTAAGCTGGAAGAAGCCTGCCTGTGACCAGAATGTTAGCTTTTACCAAATCTTCCCATTTACAGCATGGTATCTATTTACATACCTGTGCCAGATATGTTAGAGTCTCTTTGTTTAGTCTTTTCGGAGGAGAGCCCTCTAGTTTACTACCGGGTGGGAAAGGGATTTAGAGTTTGACTGCTCTCTAAACTGCCTTGTAACAAGTCCTGTTTTCAACTCCATCTACACCTTCATCTTGGTACCTAGTGATTCCAATTCCTGAATTTTTGTGGTACACCTTAGCCTTAGTCGACTTGTTTCCTGGCTTTCCCCCTCTAGGACGTTGTTTTCTCTATTCTACTAAAGTCATTTATCTATGCTCTCTAGCTTCCAAATGTTTTCTTTTTAAGATTTTATTTTTATTTATCTTTTTAAGATTTTATTTATTTATTTGACAGAGATAGAGCCACAGAGCACAAGCAGGGGGAATGGAGAAGAGAGAGAGAAGCAGGCTCCTGGCCAAGCAGGGAGCTTGATGGGGGCTCTATCCCAGTCTCCCGGGATCATGACCCAAGCAGAAGTCACCCCTCAACCAACTGAGCCACCCAGGTGTTCCCCCTTCTCAGCCTTTTACTGCCGTTTCAGTAGGGCTGGGAGAGGGAGAAGAGGTAAATGTGTCATGTGTATCCACGTGATTCAATCTGACACATTTACCCTCAATCTCTTTACAATGTTTACAGTCTGTGTTCTTCCTCTCCTTAGAGAGTTCTTTCCACTGCTTACAATTGTATTCTGCTCGGATTGGGGGTTTGATAAAGCAGAGGGTAACAAACGAGTAGAAGATACACATCCTTCCCAAAATTTACATTCCACTTGACTCTCTCAGGGTAGGGTAAGGGCTATTTTCCATTTTGTGATTTCTGTCAACTACTCTTTTCAAAGGCAGGGAAGTCCTCATACCCCCTCCTACCTGTTTTATGTATTTTGGCTGAGGGAGCTGGAGGCTGGGTGGGGTCCTCAGGAAAGCCGTAGGATGGAAAAATCTGAATCATAACCCACACAGTCATTGCTGGGGCCGTGGCAGTAGAGATGACCAAATTCAATTTCCTTATTTTATAAAAAGGAAACTGAAACCCAGAGAGCTTTAGTTGATTTGGATCAACTTCAGTCTCTTGAAAAATACTCTAATAATCTCTTACAAATGGCAACTCTTAGCAGTCGAGGGGCCTGTGTGTATAACGTTCCCTTTGCTCCAAGGCTGTGGGGAGGTGGTGGGGAGCGGGGGGAGCCTTGCCCCTTGCTTTTCCTCAAAAGCCAAAGGTCACTTCAGAGGTCTCATACTGTTTTATTTTTTGTAGCACTCGTCAACATTTAAAATTATGTAATTACTTTTTTACTATGTATCTGATTTTCTCCCACCGGAATGTAAGCCTCATGAGAGAAGGGGTCTTCCTGTCTCATTTGCCGTTTAATCCTCAGGGCAAAGTGGGAATCGCAAGGAAATAGCCTTGGCTCCAAAATCCGCGCTTTCAACCACTGCATTACACTGCTATTTAGTGACTAAAGCAGAGGACGGGCTTCTTCACACACAGGGAAACTAAAGGGCAAGAAAATATACATAGTCGGGGAAACCAGCAGGTGGAAAATATCCGGACCTGAGCGTATCGTGCCCCTGTGACCTTTCTCCCCGGAAGCGCTTGCGGCTCTCCGGCGCGAGTGCGCACGCGCTGCCGCCGGGGTCGCTCTGGGCCGCGAGCGGAGAGGGGATTTAAGGGAAGGTTCCGCCTCCAGGGCTGAAAGGCGCTTGCGCCGAGGGGGCTCCCTTCTGGACGCGCTTTCTCGCTTCCTCCCTCCCTCGCCTGCGCGCGCCGGGTGGGCGTGGGAGGAGGCGGGGAACTGGGGAGGGGAGCGAGGGGGCGGGTGTCGCGGGAGGGAAGGAGCGAACCGGAGAGCGTCGTCCTGAGAGGAGTGAAGGCGGCAAAATGGCGGACCGCTTCTCCCGCTTCAACGAGGATCGAGACTTTCAGGTAAACACGGGCGTCGCCGAGAATCCGGGAAGGCGCTGGCAGAGCCGGGACGGCCTCATCCCCCGCTCCTAGCTCTTTTCCTTCTAAGCCCTGCTCGGGCTTTCGAGCCGGCTTGCTCTTCTCCCGCCTCCAATTCCTCCAGGGGCCTCCCAGCTTGAGGCGAGGCCGCATCTCCTCTCACCTCGTATTCTCTTACCTGCTAAGCTCAGGCCGCGGGGTTTGCAGCCGCGGCCTGCTTGGGCGGGTTTCGGAAGCCTGGTTGGGCCGCAGACGGGGGAGCGTGCTCCCCTCGGGTGCGCCGGGCCTGTGAAGGCGCCGGGCGGGCCCCCGGGGGAAAAGAGGGATGGGTTGGGAGGGCTTCGGGCGGGTGTTGCTGAGTGAGACCAGGGCTTCCCGACCCCCGGGTTTTGCTCGCAAGGCGGCTCTTCTTGGGGTCGTCCTCCGTCTATTCTCAGTATGATAAATCCCTTTCATTGTCTGTCTTTCCATTTCTTCCCATGGAAGAAGGATCCTTTAGTTATCAGACGCTTTCTTGGTTGGTCAAACATTGAGATTTCCCTAGGCGTTAATGTTGCTGTTGTTATTAGGCCGTTCATCTTGCTTGGAAAAGAGTAAGTTACAGGACTGTGGTCGATGTAAGCTTAGCCCCAAATCCTACCTCGAAAAATTTTAAGAATCATAATGAGAAGGGGCTTCGCGTGTGATAACTAGCTCCAGAAACTCCTTTTTTTCTTTCTTTAGTTGCAAATGCTATATGGAAAAATGTCCTTGTGGTGGCCGGTATAATCGAGGAAAAAATAAGGGCCACATTAAAATAACTCGTCTTTCAGTTTAAAATACCGTCCTGTTGAGCATTGTTACCGCAGAAATCTCGGCGACTAAAAGGGTTTTAGTAGAGATTGGTTGTTTCTAGGGTAAAATACATCCTCAGAGTCTCAAAGAAACCTCTGCATTACTACCGCATATACTGGCAACAGCAATTTGGGTCAGTGGATGAACATCAGAACTCAAGTTTTTATCCCGTTGCAGATCTTCCTCTGAGTAACGTGGGATAGGTTTCAGAAGGCAGTTTGAAGGGTTTGCGGACCCTGAGATGATGGGGTTGATGAATAAACAGGTAAAGCAGTTAAACAACAACAATCTAGTGCATGGAACGCTTGTAAGAAGTTTTGCAGCAGTAGGGGATCAAGGGGCTTGTTGAAAAACCTTACGATCATGCGCCTGCTGTATAGCTGCAGCACAATACAGGATTTCAAGGTGTTTAAGAATATGGAGGTGCAGGGAAGTTGAAGCAGTTCTTATATAGACATTTGATCTCTGAGATCTTTTTTTTTTCTTTAAGCCAGCACCATAAGACGTGAGTAGGCTGCAAGATGTGTGGGCTTTTATTGGTAATTTTTAAAGAGACATGTTAACTAAAATCCTTAAGTGCTTTTCAGAGGAGAGAATTTCAAGGTGACCTAATAAAATTGAAAATAAATAATACGGACAATTAAATGTTGAGGGAAAATGGCTGTCAACCACAGGATTTGCAGGGCCTTGAAAGAATTTGAAAACTGGATAGTAGATTGTGAATGCTGTCACCTGAAAAAAATTGAGAAAGCCTCTACCTTTTCAAATAAGATGACTTTCTCTTCTGATGCTTTAGTTGGGTTTATCTAAAACCTGATGAGTAGTCCTTTGAAGATAGTATTTGTATTTTAAGTTTATTTCCTGCTTGTATGTTGGAATGACCAACTCCTGCAGTGTTGGGTCAGCCAGGAAAATGTTGGTTTTCTAAAATTCAGATCTCCTAATATTATGGGTAAAATAGGGTATTGGGAATGAAAACCTTTTAGACAATTATAAGATGTTTAAAACCTTTGTAAATTATTGTACTAACATTTTTTTCTTTTTTTTTAAGGTTTTATTTATTTATTGGCTAGAGAGAGACAGATAGTGACAGATAGCGAGAGACAGCACAAGCAGGGAGGAGAGGAAGCCCGATGTGGGGCTCCATCCTAGGACGCTGGGATCATGACCTGAGCCAAAGCAGGTGCTTAACCAACCGAGCCACCCAGGAGCCCCTGTACTAACATTTCTAAAAAGCATCCATTTAAAATAAAGGAGTCAACTACAATAAATAAAAAAGTTAAAAATACTTAAAGTAGTATTTTTTCTGGATGTTTTAATAAAAGGAAAAATATTTATTTTCATTAATGATGTCCTTCAATTTAAAGTTATTAGAGAGGAAATGTAATAGCATGCTCCTGTATATAGTATATCTGAAATATTTTAAGGTTGGGTTATTAAAATTAAATGTGGCCTCCTTTTAAGATTTTGAGTGATAAACGAGGTGAAGCCATTGAATACATTTGAAAACAAATCCAAAGTAGGTTTCCAAACAGTGCATGGATCCTGTTGCTTTAAACAGATCTTCTTACGGCACTAGAAATTTTTCGTGTATCTTCTCCGGTAAGTTCTAGATGACTGTCATTTTTTTGCCTTTAATTTGGCAAGATAATTAAAAATTATAAAATTTCACTCTTTGCCAGTTTACCATCACTTGCAAATTTTGGAGAGTTTGTGGTATCGTGAACTTAGTATTGAGTCAGAGGTGGATTCACTTACTTGTGAACACCTGAAGTTTCAAAGGTGTTTTGTGTAATATGGTGAGGAGCTTAATTAACGGTGGCATGACTCCTGAAGCACTTACAAACATAAGGAGTAATCATTATCAAGGACATACATTTAAACATTTTCAATAACTTCATTTTAATAATAAACAGGCACCATTCTACACGTCATATGTGTGTTCTGTCATAGTCTTCACAATAACCCTATGAGGTAGGTACTATTAACACTCATTTTCAAATGAGGCAGCTGAGGCACAGAGAGTTAAATAACTTGGCCAGGTATATACAGCTGGTAGATGGCAGCACCTAGAGTCACACCCTGGCTCTTAAGACTCTTGAACCTATACTCATGACCATTATCTTTACTGCCAGTTACATGTTTTATGTAACTGTAATTGAGTCATCAAATACGGAGGATAAGCTTACAAATTACAAAGAATAAGTGAGCTTTTAGAGTGGTTATACAATTAGTTTTTACTCTCTTCCCCTTTGTCCAGAACTGTTTCTTGTTGGTCTCCCAAGGACTTACAAGGAGACTTCTGACAGTGATGAGTTACACTATTATAGAGGATATATTGTTAACTGATATTTTAGTTTAGACGTTCTTTTGTGTGGTCTTTTTAAGTGATTTTTTTATCTTTGGAAATCTTTGTGATTTAGACTGATATGTATATATATGTATATATATATGTATACATTTTTAAAACAAGTGTTTTAAGTTCTGACTACTGCTTTAAGAATCTGACCTCAATTTCTGAATGAGACACAACTTCTGTCTATATTTACTAGATTAAGGCATATTTGTTCACAGATTAAAATGTTACACAAACTAATGGAAAATACATACTATAATTTAAGATATAGATGTATTCAATACTTTGAATTACAGGTTCCCTAAAGAAAGTTTTGTTTGTACAGAGATGTACAGCTATAAGGTGTTAAGATACACTGCTCAGCGTTTAGTGGTTGTGCAGCTATTAATGGTGATGCTGCTGAATGCTATGAGGAAATAATGTTCTTCAGTTCATATTCTTGCAGAGAACTGGTGATTTAAAGTAGCCTTTCATTCTTGTTCTGAATGTGTTTTGCATTAGATTTCTAATAAAAAGGAGCTATGATAATAGATCAATGAGTTATAAAATGAGAGAAACAAATGTCTTAAAGTTCATAGTAAAAATAAAATTACCCAAGGGTTTTCTATACTCTATGTA
The DNA here is from genome assembly GCA_002007465.1 of Ailurus styani. Lineage (NCBI taxonomy): Eukaryota > Metazoa > Chordata > Mammalia > Carnivora > Ailuridae > Ailurus > Ailurus styani. The sequence continues at coordinate 891,022 of LNAC01000398.1, read as the reverse complement.
AGTAATCATAATGGTAAGTAGTAATAAGTCATGGGTTACTTTATGTAGTATGTAAGATTCCTGGTATTTCATATATGATACCAGGATGTGACCTTCAGATAATTCTTAGTTAAGATCATTAAATGAGAAGGTTACAGTTTTAAAATGCTTAGATCACAAAAGCATGTTAGTATATTTTCTGTGTGGTATCTTGCAATAAAGTTGGCATTCTAATGCAGACATGTTGGACATGACACATGGGCAAGTGTTCTAATCTCTGTTTCCAGGGTCTCCCATCATCTGGAAATGATGCCACTAGTTGTGGAAATCAGTGTGCGCTTTGCTTGGGATACTGAAACTTATGCAAAATCATTACTACTCCCTTTCCCATACATATTATGATAGGTGGAAAGGGTTGGAACCAAGGTTATACCAGACTCAAAATACTGATGATAAATTGGCATGATTATTAATAAATGCAAAATTATTGGTTAAGTATATTTTCAGGTGTTCAAGAGTTATCATATAAGGTTAGCATAAGGGAAAGTTCTCTGGTGGTTATTTGAAGGATAAAGGTAAATATACAAAGTTAAGGGTACTGGAAAAGGGACTGTTGAAGGAATAACATCACAGAGAAAAACATAAGTTGCATTGGAGGGATAATGGGATTGGCAAGAATTGCGATCACAGGGCTTCATGTGACAGTATGCTTATTTGTTTTCAAAGTAGGCATTGAGGCCAAGAAGAAACAGATCTAGACAGATACATTATTAGGCTGATTATTTAGAGGGCTGTTCTAGTGTTATCAGCATTACAGAAAAATAGGTGTCCCTGTTGCATTTGTTCCATTGTTTTCTGTATGTATCACACAATTCCCATTAGAGTACTACAGAAATTCTTTTTTTCACATTTTCTTAGGTCTTTATGATAAATTATATAACCAGAACTAAAATTTGTGACTTAAAGAATATTTAGACCCATATATAATTAGCATCATAGCTGAGATATATTTCCATATAATTTCCATTTATTTAGGCACATGATAAAATGAAAAAAGGACAGTGTTTTCTTGTGGCCAAGATGACCATTTTCTGGGGTCCCTGGCTGGCTCAGTCAGTACAGCATGCAACTCGATCTCAGGGTCATGAGTTTGAGCCCCAGATTGAGTGTGGAGTTTGGTTTAAAGAAAAAAATTACCATTTTCTGAAAAGAATTAGGAGTTCATAAGATCTTAAATTAGGGATTTGAAACCCATGTAGAGATTTCATCTTTTTCTTGTGACTTAATAAGTTTCTAATATTTTATTAATGAAAATGGGTTCCAGCTTGAAGTAGACATCCAGTTCTTGAATTCTGTTAAAATTCCTTCCCTGAAACAGTTTGGTATTTTTGCTTGTATGTCTGGCATTAAATCTCTTTTCATATTAGCATCGCCATTTAGCATTAAGTGAGAGCTGACTCATGGTTAATTACCAAAGGAATTACAAATGACCACCACAAATACTGAAAGAAGTCATTGATTTGATATTGCTGTGGATACCAGAAGATGTTGTAATGATTTTCCAGTTATAAAAAGTGAATTGTCTATTTAACTGCGGAAATCTATCTGAATGTGCTTAATGCATTGTATTAGTGCAAAAATTTAAATATATGCAGCTGAAAGAATATACTGTATTGTCATACTAAATGATTTCGTTGGGATTTAACAAATGCATTTAGTATTTATACATAATATAGGAATTTATGGAAGAAAAAGTAGCCACAGTTATTTTGGCATTGTACATAGGTTAATAGCATGTAGTATTTTAGAAAGTGCCATAGATAGTAAAAAATTAAAGTTAGGGCCAAAATAGTAGTTAGTTTCCTGTTACTTAGCTTTAATTTTACCAACAGTGTCGAGGTAAGATAAATCTTGAGCTGTGTATCATTCAAACAAGCAGAAGGTGTCTTTGTAATACTAATATTAGGTTTCAATTATTATCATCCTTCTCTGACAGTTGATTTCAAAGAGGAATTTCAGTTTATCTCTCTGTTTTATGGAATTGAAATACAAAACAGCTCTTCAGATTTAGTTATAATAGAAAAAATCATCGATCATGTTTTGTGACTGATATTTTAGATAATGATCATTGGAAAAGTTAGTACTTCTATCTTACGGTTCAAGTAATATTTTCCAGTGTTGATGAGGGAGGAGTAGCTTACTTTTTCACCCTTCTGTAGATAGTACTGATCAAAAATCAAGAAATTAATTTGATATTTTAAATCTTGACTATACAAGAAGCTAAAGCTAATGCTTGTGAATTATATGCTGTAGTGTCAACAATTCCCCTTATTGCTATAAGTAAAATTATGAGGTATCTTAAAAGAAGGAGCAAAAATGGTTAAAAATGTAATTGGTTTAATAACTGCTTTAGGGTATCTGCACAAGAGATTCCAAGGGGTATATTTACCTTCAGAATATTTTCTAGTATATAAACTTATTTTTTATTTTTATTTTTATTTTATTTTATTTTATTTTATTTTTAAAGATTTTATTTATTTATTTCACAGAGGGAGAGAGATCACAAGGAGGCAGACAGGCAGGCAGAGAGGGGGGGGAAGCAGGCTCCCCGCTGAGCAGGGAGCCCGATGTGGGCCTCGATCCCAGGACCCTGAGATCATGACCTGAGCTGAAAGCAGAGGCATTAACCCACTGAGCCACCCAGGCGCCCTAAACTTATTTTTTAAAAGGTTGTTAAAATAATATTTGAATAGTAGTTGTACTAAGACGTGTATGTGTGTGTGTGTGTTTGTGTGTGTGGAGAAAACTCGAGATTAAGAAAAGGAGCTTTTGTTCTAGATTGAGAGATAACAAAAGTAACAGGGCACTTGGGTGGCTCAGTGGGTTAAAGCCTCTGCCTTCGGCTCAGGTCGTGATCTCAGGGTCCTGGGATCGAGTCTGGTATCGGGCTCCCTGCTCAGTGGGGAGCCTGCTTCCTCCTCTCTCTCTGCCTGCCTCTCTGCCTACTTGTAATCACTCTCTCTCTGTCAAATAAGTAAATAAAATCTTAAGAAGAAAACAAACAAAAGTAACAATAGTATTTAACTTACTACTCAAAATCAGGATTATCAAGTGAATAGTATAGTCAGAAATACAAAATTCAAAGTAAATGAGAAAACTCTTAAAAGTGGAATGGTTGGGCATGCCTTTATGAAGAAATTAGCATTTAAGCTCGATCTTGAAAGCTAGGATTGCATCTTTTTTTTTTTTTTTTAAAGATTTTACTTGTTCATTTGAGAGAGAGAGTGTGTTAGAGCGTGCGCACTCCAGAGCAAGAGCAGGGGAGAGAGGCAGAGGGAGAAGCAGACTCCCTGCCAAGCAGGGAGCCAGATGTGGGTCTCAATCCTGGGATCCTGCGATCATGACCTGAGCCGAAGGCAGCTGCTTAACTGACTGAACCACCCAGGTACCCCATAGGAATACCAGGTACCCCTCGCATCTTTGCAGGGAAAAGAATGGGAGGCATTCAGTTGGAGAAAATAGGGTAAAAGTATAGAAATGGAACAAGCAGAATTGTTTTTGTTTTTCTTTTTGAACAATGATTAAACCATTGAGCATAGGGAAAAAATGAAAGCTGAGGCTATAACAGTAAGTTTTATTATAATGCTTTAAGCAGGAATGTCCTAGCTATTTTTTCATTTATTCTTTTTTTTTTTAAGATTTTATTTATTTATTTGACACAGAGAGGGAGAGAGATCACAAGTAGGCAGAGAGGCAGGCAGAGGAGGAGGAAGCAGGCTCCCTATGGGGGGGCTCGATCCCTAGACCCTGAGATCATGACCTGAGCTGAAGGCAGAGGCTTTAACCCACTGAACCACCCAGGCGCCCCTATTCTTATTTATTAAAGATACAGTTTATTTATTTGAAAGAGAGAGAGCTAGCACAAGCAGAGGGAGAGGGAGAAGCAGATTCCTCACGGAGCAGGAAGCTGGAGGTTGTGGGGCTTATCCCAGGACCCTGGGATCATGACCTGAGCCACCCAAATGCCCTTGCCCTAAGCTATTTAAGGTGTTTAAACAGGGTATAGATATCAACACAGTTTTTCTTATTGGAAGATTAATTAAGATACAGTTGTTAGATGTGCTATATGTACAGTTAAAGCTCTGATAACCAGTCCCTACCAACTAGAGTTAATGTGAGTGGGGGCAGGAGAGGGATTATAATAATAATGGACTGTGATTGTAAGCTTGGTGGGTTAGGAGATAAGTAAGGACTTTTGGGGTGGAGGAAAAAGTTGGATCAATGGACTATAGTCTGCATTGGGGTTTAAGAATTGTTGCAGTGAAGGGAGGCGGGTAGGGGATGAGGGAAATATAAAAAGGATTAAGAGTATACTTACTGTGATGAGCACTGAGTAATGTGTAGACTTGTTGAATCATTGCCTTGTACACGTGAAACTAATACAACCTTGTTAATTCACCTCAGTTAAAAACAAAAGAATTATTGGAATGGAGGTACTAGAGGGAATGAGCTGTTATGGTTGGTTGAGCACAGTGTTTGAAGTAGAGATTATGGAAGGGTTGAGATTATTGGTAATGACCATGATAGTGAAATGGCTAAAGTAGAATGGAGGACAAGATCATAGGAAAAGAAGTTAGGGAACTAAGACATCAGGGTGTTGTAAAATCATCTAACCTGGATATAAGAATGGTAATATTGTGTAGTTGTATACTGTCATGGTTTAGTAAGTGCACTTAGATACATTCTTGCCTATTTCTTCCAGTAACTCAGTGAAGTAGATAGATTAGGTAGGAACTATTTTAGAGATGATGAAACCGAGGCCCAGGTAAATTATTTTGCCTAATTCAGAGCAGGGTTTTGAACTTTATCTTCTGATTTTTATTTTTTATTTTTTGGTAGTGTTCTTTTTGCTGTAGTGTATTGATTGGCCTCTTTTTGAGGAGATGAGTGTTATTATTATCTACAGTATGCAAAGCACTGTTTCCCTTTAATACATGGCAGCATTTTCTGCCAGTTAACTAACTGGCAGGAAATGGTGGGTATGTTTATCATTAAATGTTATATTTTTTTTCTGGTAATATCTTGGTGTTATAAACTTACTTAGTTATGACTTCTTGCTGACCTTTTCACTGTGTATAGCTTTACCAGATAATTCCATTTCCCAAACATTTATTGAGTGCCCATGTATTAGCATGGTATCATAAAGGATAAGAAACAAGATAAAATCAGTCCATTTTGTTCATTTGTTTCAGTAAAAAAGTAGATGGGAGAGGAGAATGGTACTTCTACTGGATGTTGTCAAATTCGGGGATTGTAAACTTACCCTTGACTATTGCAGCATCAGAAATTGACTGCTGTGATACCTAGTGATGATACTATCAGCTACTATTTGTTGGTACATATTACATTCCGGGCCCTGTGCCATGATATTTTGGAGATATTTAATCCAAGTAACTGGGCGCCTGGGTGGCTCAGTGGGTTAAAGCCTCTGCCTTCGGCTCAGGTCATGATTTCAGGGTCCTGGGATCGAGGCCCGCATCGGGCTCTCTGCTCAGCAGGGAGCCTGCTTCCTCCTCTCTCTCTCTCTCTCTCTCTCTCTCTCTCTCTCTCTGCCTGCCTCTCAGCCTACTTGTGATCTCATCTCTCTGTGTCAAATAAATAAATGAAATCTTTAAAAAAAAATCCAAGTAACTTTTTTTTAAAGATATTATTTATTTATTTGATAGAGAAACAGTGAGAGAGGAAACACAAGCAGGGGGAGTGGGAGAGGGAGAAGCAAGCTCCCCACTGAGCAGGGAGCCTCATGACTCGGGGCACCATCCCAGGACCTTGGGATCATGACCTGAGCTGAAGGCAGACACTTAAAGACTGAGCCACCCAGGCATTCCCTAATCCAAGTAACTTCTAAACCAGGTGGTGGTATCCCTCTTTTTACAGGTGAGAAAAGTAAGGATCAGAGAGGATGGGAGGTCACACACAAAACTCACATTTGAACCTTGAACACCTAAGATAGGACTTTTCCTATTCCTGATTTTCTTAAGGATCAAATTCAGATTTACTAACTTGGCTTTTAAGACTCCTCAGCATCTGGAGGCACCTGGGTGGCTCAGTCAAGTTAAGCCTCTGCCTTTGGCTCAGGTTATGATCCTGGGGTCCTGGGATCCAGCCCTGTGTCCTTGGCCCCTCTCCCCTGCACAGACGAGCTCTCTCTCTCTTTCAAATAAATAAATAAAAGTATTAAAAAAAAAAAAAAAAGAACTCCCAAGCATCCGGATGGGGCTCCTGGCTAGCTCAGTTAATGGTGCATGTGACTCTTGATCTCAGGGTTATGAGTTCAAACCCCATGTTGGGCATAGAGATTACTTAAAAATAAAATCTTGTATTTTATTTGTTTTTTTAAGATTTTATTTATTTATTTGATAGATAGATAGAGTACAAGCAGGGGGAGCAGCAGGGAGAGGGAGAAGCAGACTTCCACCTGAGCAGAGAGCCTGACGCGGGGATTGATTCTAGGACCTCAGGATCATGACCTGAGCCGAAGGCAGACGCTTAACCGACTGAGCCACCCAGGTGCCCCTAAAAATAAAATCTTTTTTTTAATAACATTATTTTTTAAAGATTTTATTTTTTATTTGATAGAGACAGCGAGAGAAAGAGCATAAGCAGGGGGAGCAGCAGAGGGAGAGGGAGAAGCAGGCTCTCCACTGAGCTGGGAGCCCGATGTGGGGCTTGATCCCAGGACCCTGGGATCATGACCGGAGCCGAAGCAGCCCCTTAATGACTGAGCCACCCAGGCGCCCCAAAAATAAAATCTTAAAAAAAAAAAAGGCTCGAGCATCTGGTGCCATTGTAACAGGTGTATCTCTTTTCTTTTCCCTTCATTGTCCTACCATCCTTCAGTTTTCTTTTGTTAATCTGGACATGCCAGGCTCTTTTATTTCTTTTTTTTAATTAATATTTTTTAAAAGATTTTACTTATTTGAGAGAGAGAAAATGAGCAAGGAGAGGGACAGAGGGAGAGGACTGGCCACTGAGCACGGAGGCAGAGTGGGGCTTGATCCCAGGACCCTGAGATTATGACCTGAGCCTAAGGGAGACGCTTCATTGATTGAGCCACCCAGGTGCCTTGCTAGGCTCTTTTATTATTCTTGTTTTTGCATATACTTTTATCTGTCTGGAATTCCTACTACTGTACTTTTATATTCTTTAATATAAAAGTTTTGGTGTCACCTCTGACATCTTCCTAGGTTGAATTAGTTCATTTTCTGTGCTCCCACAGCACTTTGGTCATATTTCAGTAATAGCTCTTTTACTGGTAATAGTAGCACCTAACAGTATAGAGTGCTTATTACTCTGTTGTGTGCACCATTATTTCATGTAATCTTCCAGTAAGGTAGGTTCTATTATCCCCATTTTACAATGAAAAACTTACCCAGATCACATAGCTAGCAAGTTGAAGAGGTGACTTTCAGGTATTTTGGACCAGTGTCAGCCCTTCACCACTGTGTTTTTACCTCTCTTATTGTATACTTCCTTATAGTTTATCTCCTCATACTGAACTTAGAACTCCTTGAATGCTGAATCTTTGTTTTATTGTTTTTTCTAGCCAGGGTCTGGCACCTAGAAGTTGCTCAGATATATTTGAATTAACAGTTAAGTAAAGTCAACTCTGTAAGGAGAGGCTTAGTAGAGCCTGGGAAAAATATAAATTTGGGGACTCAGCTTCCTGCTATACCGTGGATTATCTAAGTTGAGCTATTACTTTTTGTGATATCCTATAAAGTTAGTTGAGGGGTATTTCAGATTTGGAGTCTATTATGTATTATTATGTATTATGGCCAGCTTTAATTTTATGTTATTATATATTATATATAATTACAGCAATCATCTTTTAGTTTTATTTCCTTTTGTGCGAAACATTGTACATACACTTCTTTACCTGTGAACTAGTGCAGTTTTGTCAGACATCTGAATAGAGATCTATCATACCAGCCAGTGTTAAAAGAAATGCATTACTATGGGTTTCAGATTAATTCTTTTTTTTTTTTAAAGACTTTATTTATTTAGAGAGAGAGCAAGCAGGGGGAGGGGCAGAGGGAGAGAGAATCCCAAGCAGATTCCACACTGAGCACAGAGCCCAATGTGGGGTTTGATCTCATAACCCTGAAATCAGGAGTTGGATGCTTAACTCATTGAACCACTCAGGCACCCCCAGACAAATTCTTTGACTGTTGTCTTCCTATCTTTTTGAATGTCTCAAGAATTGCTGTATTTTCATGCATTTCTGAAAAAAGTTGATTTTTCCTATGGGGTTTTTTAAAGTTGCTAATTTTTCAATGTAGGGCTTTTATTGGAAACCAGTTCTTTTTCTTGTCAAATTATCCAGAAAATTTGATATGTCAAACAGGTGTGCATGTATTTTTAGACTAGTATATGATAGCCTCATACCCTTGATCCAGTGTAATGTTTTCAAGTTCTTAAGTTAATTATTTGCTGAGATTGCTAGCCAGTTATCTTTCCTGCTAATTTACATGGAAGTAAATTCAGTAAATGAATTTTTCTCTTGGGTATTGACTGGTTTCAACAGTGCTTTAAAATAATAATTTATTATTTTGTGCCTCTTTTTTTTTTTGAAAAATATTTAATTAATTAAAGCACAAGTGGGAGGGAGGGGCAGAGGGAGAGGGAGAAGCAGACTCAGGGAGCTGGTTGTAGGGCTTGATCCTAGGACCCTGGGATCATGACCTGAGCTGAAAGTCCATGCTTAATCGTCTGAGCCACCCAGGCTATGCAGTAATGCTATAGTGTAATAATCTGGGTCTAACTCCTGAAGAAACAGGCCTAGGTCTAGACAGTTTTGATAATTTCCCCAAGGTTATACAGCTAGCAGATGGTTGCAATTTGATTTCTGGTGTCTCTGACTTCAGAGATCTTTGGTTTTTATAATAGTATACTGAAATTCATTGTAAATCAGACTGTATGATTATGAAAATAGTGAAGAATTGGGGATTTTGAGGAGTTGACCACACTGATGTTTCTGTCCACTTTCTAAGTGGAAATACATTTTAAGTATGCTAATAAAATGATGCAATAATCCCCTGGAATGGTCATTTCTTTCTGGATAGGATTTTTTCTCCTGAGACATTTTCTTTCTGAATTTGTTTAGGATAATACTAGAATTAGTTTATTTGAAATGAGTAAGGCGGGGGCAGAGATGAAAGTCTCTCATTTATTTGGTGACAGAGGAGGACTGGTTTTGTTCACAGATGGAATATGACTCTGTCCCATATGGGTCTATCTGCTAAACATACCATTTTTTGTCTATGGCAGGTAAAATCAGCATTACATGTTTTGAATTTAGAAAGTCCAAATATAAACAAGTCTGTTACTTGAGTTGTAAGGTAGGGCAGTGATTAATATGTCCCCTTAGGGGCGCCTGGGTGGCTCAGGTCATGATCCCAGGGTCCTGGAATCGAGCCCCACATCGGGCTCCCCGCTCTGCTGTAAAGCCTGCTTCTCCCTCTCCCTCTCCCCCTGCTGGTGTTCCCTCTCTTGCTCTGTCTCTCTCTGTCAAATAAATAAATAAAATGTTTAAAAAATATATATATGTCCCCTTAGTAACATTAGCCAATCTCTAAGGGAATAATGGTAAACAGGTACAAAAGATTAATTTTAGTTGGGGAGATTTGAAGCAGAGAGATAGGAATGTCCATAATATGCAGCTTAATAGCCAGAACCAGGTGCTAAAAGATAAGGCTAGCATGAGTGGTACAATATACTGCCAACGATAAAATTACTTTAAATTTGGCTCATGCCTAGTTTAAATGGGAAAAATCAGAAAGAATTGAAAACTTAAGTCTGTATAATCCTTGTGTTAAATAATTGATTTGACTGTTCATCAGAGAGCTTGGATCCAATGACTTTGACTATGAGTAATGTTTTTTCATTAATTTTGGGGGGAAATCATGTTAAACTTTAATAGTCATAGGAAGATAGAGGAGAATATCACCTCTTCAGGGTCTTGAATATTGTGTTTTACTATTTGAGATTATGGTTTGTTGGTTGTGATCTTTAAAGAATTGTCCCGATAGTTACTGGGGTGGGTGGGAGGATAGGGATTAGGGTGGCTGGGTTATGGACATTGGGGAGGGTTTGTGTTATGGTGGAGTGGTGTGAAAGGTGTAAGCCTGATGATTCACAGACCTGTATCCCTGGGGCAAATAAAAAAAAAGAAAAAGAATTGTCCCAATAATTTATCCTCTTCTCTAGTTTTAATTTTCCCTATTAATTACCATATAGTTAACCACTGGAAAGGGTACAGGTGTGGGATTGTATGAATTCCAAAATCAGCACTGGTTAGCAAATAAAAGATTCCACTTATATGGATAAATTTAGGGCAGTCCTTGTCTCTATTTATATTTAAATGATCATCACAGCTAAATTTGTAATAGAGAAGTTTCCACATCTGTCCTGTGCTTGGAAGCAAAATCCTTGACCTATAAGGAGCTAGAGCTACTGTGTATTTTAATGGCATGCAGGTCAGCCAGGTTCTGTTCATTTATAATTAGACCTGCCACAAGTGGAAGCTTTTGTTGAGAGCCAGTTGAAGGAAAGTCTGTTGGGTGTGTGTGTGTGTGGGGGGGGTGTTTAATTTAAAGATTTTTATTTATTTGAGAGAGAGAGAGAGAATGAGATGGTGGGGGCGCGGCCAGAGGGAAAAGCAGACTCCCCATTGATAGCGGGGAGCCTGATGTGGGACTCCATCCCGAGACTCTGGGATCCTGACCTGAGCTGAAGGCAGATGCTCAACCGACTGAGCCATCTAGACGGCCCTGTGTGTATGTTTTAAAACAGTTTTTTTTTTTTGAAAAGTGAAATTGCTCCTAGTCTGATCCCTTTGAACTTAAATTTTTGATCAGCATAAATGAAAAATTGTATTTCAACTCTGAAAGCAGATAGTATACGGAAGGAGTTGATTTAGGCATTGGAGTATAAATGTTTCAAGCAGTCATCATTAGAACTAAATTTTAGGAATACAATAACATAGGATCTGTGAATTTTCACTAGGATGGCCATATGTTGTAGTTTATGCCTTTTGTCACGACATGTTTACTTGTAGCCCTCCCTTTTACTCTCAAAGTGCCCTGGTTTGTAAGATACATTATGTGATCATCCTAATTCTAATGGGATTTGAGAGGTCTAAATGAGATTTTGAAAGCAGGGTGAAGCAGGAAAAAAAAATATTTCTCTTAAAATCCCCTTTGAGACCTTCACATAATCAAATGCTATATTGCCTATTTTTGGAAAGAATGATTTTTTTTTTTTTTTTAAGTAAACTCTACCCCCCAGTGTGGGGCTTCGACTCAGGACCCTGAGATCAGGAGTTGCAGGTTCTAATGACTGAGCCAGCCAGGAGCCTCTGGAAAGACTGATCTTAATAAGTCTAAGATGATGAAAATTGTGTGTGGGAGGGAAAATATTTATTGCTATCTCCATAATCACCACCACTGCCACCGCTACCACTACTACTACTGTTATTATAGTTTGTAGTATAAGACTACTTACTAAGCCACCCAGGTGCCCCAGCATTGGTACAATAATATTAACTAAACCATAAACCTTATTTTAATTTTATCACTTTTATCCACTAATATTCTTTTTCTATTCCAGGATCCCACCCAGGATTCTAAATTAATCGCATGTACTTATTTCTTCTTCGTGTCACGTTCCTCAGTCTTTCCATGTCTTTTGTGCTAACTAGCAGGTTTTGACTAACTCTGTTTTCTATGTGGAATATTGTTTAAGAATTATGGTCAAAGTTACTGTTTTTTTTTTTTAATCTTTTGAGTTTTGTATAGCATACAGTGGTGGAAACATGGGACTAAGAATCAAGCCCCACATTGCTAAGTTGTGCACCTGTTACAACTTGAAATTGATGTAACACCGTGTTTCAACTATACTCAAAAATAAAATTATATTTATTCCTACCATATACCATATCCCTTGCACAAAGAATCAGAAGCCTTTGTGAATTTGGGACAGTCTGTGTCAGTTTTCTTATTTGTGAAATAAGGATGATTAAGGGATGCCTGGGTGGCTCAGTCAGTTGTGTCTGACTTGATTTCAGCTAGGTCGTGATCTCAGGGTCATGAGTTTGAGCCTTGCTGGGTGCGGAGCCTGCTTATGAAGATTCTCTCTCTTGGGGTGCCTGGATGGCTCGGTCATTAAGTGGCTGACTCTTGATTTTGGCTCAGGTCATGATCTCAGGGTCCTGGGATCGAGATACGGCTCTGCACTCAGTAGGATTCTGCTTCGGTATTCTGTCTCTTCCTGCCCTCCCCCATACACTCATGCTTTCTCTCTCTCTCTCTCTCTCTCTCTCTCTCTCTCTCTGTAAAATGAATAAACCTTAAAAAAGATTCTCTCTCTCCATCTCTCCCCCTCCACCCCGCTCACATGTACTCTTGTTCACTCTAAAAAGGAAAAAAAATTTTCCTCTAAGTTTAACTGATTGCCAAATCCTGTATTATCTAAGTTTATGAGGATAAGGTTTCTGAAGGTATTTTACAAAGCTAAAAGAAGCTGTGCATGTCTGTGTGTATGGAGTGATACTGACCCTTCTCAAAACTTTGTTTTGTTTTTTAATTTTAATTTTTTAAAAAAGACTTTATTTATTTGACAGAAGCACAGCTAGAGAGGGAACACAGGCAGGGGAGTGAGAGAGGGAGAAGCAGACTTCCTGCTGAGCAGGGAGCCCGATTGGGGGCTCTATCCCAGGACCCTGGACCATGACCCGAACCGAAGGCAGACGCTTAACAAATGAGCCACCCAGGCGCCCCTCATAACTTTGTTTTAAATCTTTTATTTTAGGACAGTTTTAGATTTACAGAAAGAATGCTAAGATAGTAAGAGGTCCCATAGATATGCACCTTGTTTCCCTTATTAACATCTTAAATTCGTGTTTGCACGTTTGTTACCATACTAACGGACTAATAATCCTTTCAGTCGATATTGATACAATATTAATAATTCAAGTCCATATCTGTATCCTTAGTACTCCCCTCATGTCCTTTTCTCTTCCAGGGTCCCATACAGGATACCTCATTACATTTAGCTGTCATGTCTCTTTAGAGTCTGGCTGTGTCTGTTTATAATAAATTTTTAAAGGGCAAAAATCTAGTTAATGTAATTGTCATTAATTTTGGGTTTAATTTAATAAATATTTCCATTTGTCTTAAGTACCTATGTATGCTGCTGTCTCGTTTTTAAGAGAGGGAGAGGGGCATCTAGGTGGCTCAGTGGGTTAAGTATCTGACTTCGGCTCAGGTCATGATGATCTCCCGAGTCCTGGGTTTGAGCCCAGCCTTGGGCTCCCTGCTCAGCAGGGAGTCTGCTTGTCTCTCTCTACCTCTGCTTCTCCCCCTGCTTGTATGCCATCTCTCTCTCAAATAAATAAAATCTTAAAAAAAAAAAAAAGAGGGATAGAGGGTGAGAGAGACCCTTAAGTGGGTTCACAACCCTGAGATCATGACCTGAGCAGAAATTAGGAGTTGGAGAGCACACTGACTGAGCCACCCAGGTACCCCAGTACCTCTATATGTTCTGTAGCACAGAGAGACCCTCTAATTTTTATTGTATATTTGTTTAATCTTTTTTAAAGTTTTTAAATCTCTGTGCCCCATATGGGACTTGAATTCGTGATCCCGAGATCAAGAGTCCCATGTTCTTACAGCTGAGGCAGCCAGACCACCCCTATTTGTTTATTCTTTTATTTATTTATTTTTAAAGATTTTATTAGAGTACATTCGTACGCACGAGCGGGGGTGGGGAGGGGCAGAGGGAGAAGCAGGTTGAGCAAGGAGCCAGATGTGAGGCTAGATCCCAGGACCCCGGGGGCGCCTGGGTGGCTCATTTGTTAAGCGTCTGCCTTCAGCTCAGGTCATGATCTCAGGGTCCTGGGATTGAGCCCCCAAATCGGGCTCCCTGCTCGGCAGGGAGCCTGCTTCTTCCTCTTCCACCCCCCTGCTTATACTTCCTCTCTCACTGTCTCTCTCTCTATGTCAAATAAATAGATAAAATATTTTTAAAAATAAAAATAGATCCCAGGACCCTGAGATCATGACCTGAGCCGAAGGCAGACGCTAACTGACTAAGCCACCAAGGCGCCACCAAGGCGCCCAAAAGTGAATATTGTTAAAATGCAGGCTATATCATAACAGTAGAAAGTGAAAGAAAGCCCTATTTTCTTTCTTTCTCTTTTTTTCTTTCTTTCTTTTTTTCTTTCTTTCTTTCTTTCTTTCTTTCTTTCTCTTTCTTTCTTTCTTTCTTTCGTTCTTTCTCTCTCTCTCTCTCTCTCTTTCTTTCTTTCTTTTCTTTCTCTCAATGAAGATATTTATTTGACAGAGAGAGAACGCATAAGCAGGGGGAGCAGCAGGCAAAGGGAGAGGGAGAAGCAGGTTTCCCCAAGGAGCAGGGAGCCCGATGTGGGGCTTGATCCCAGGACTCTAAGATCATGACCTGAGCCAAAGGCAGATGCTTAATGACTGAGCCACCCCGGCACCCCTTCATTTTATTTCTTACAAGTAATCACTTGTCAACTTTATAGTTTTGTAGCAAAGTTTTAAAATAGACATTTTTGGGAAGAAATATTTTGGAAATGTTGACTATGGGTTTACTCAAATTATAAACTTTCTTGTTTACTTTTTTTTTTAATATATAGACTTTATTTTTTAGAGCACTATTAGATTCACACCAAAATGGAGCTGAAAGTACACAGAGTTCCCATATATCTGTTCTCCTTTCGCACACAGTGTCCCCACCATCAGTATCTCATACAAGAGTGGTATGTTTGTTACTGTTGGTGTAGTTCTGTTGGTTTTGACAGTTGTAGTATAATGACATGTATCTACCACTAGAGTATTATACAGAATAGTTTCACTGCCCTAAAAATCTCCTGCGCTCAACCTATTCATCCATTCTTATTCCCCGAAGTTCCAAGCAACCGCTGATTTTTTTTTTTTTAAGATTTTATTTATTTATTTGAAAGAGCAGGAGCAGAAGGAGGGAGAGAGGCAGACTCCCATCTGAGTAGGGAGCCCGATCCCAGGAGCTGAAGGCAGACACTTAACCGACTGAGCCACCCAGGCACCCTAGTGTCTTGGATTTTAGCCATTCTGATTGATGTGTAGTGGTATTTCATTTTAATTGGCAATTTCCTAATGGCGTATGATGTTGATCATCTTTTCTTATGCTGATTTGCCATCTGTATCTTTTCTTTGGTGAGGTATCATTTCAGATCCTTTGCCCAGTTTTAAATTGGGTTCTTTGTTTCTTATTTAATTTTAATAGTTCTTTGTATATTTTGGATAAGTTTTTTTTATGAGATGGAACTTTTGGAACTATTTTCTCCTGATTTGTGGCTTATGTTTTCATTCTCTTCACAGTGTCTTTTCCAGAGCAGAAGTTTAAAATTTTAACAGAGTCTGACTTACTATTTCTTTCATGACTCATGCCTTTGGTGTTGAATCTAAAAAGTCATCACCAAACCAAGGTTATTTGTTTGCTTTTACTTGGTTTACATGTCATGAAATAAGACTACATTATTTTGGTGGTAGGTGAAAAATGTTTTATGCTTCTCCACCAAGGATTATTGCCATTGTAGTTAATTACTTTTCTTTTGTAGGAATTGATGGCATATGTTTTTGTATTAACAGATTTTATTTATTTTTTTTTTAAGATTTTATTTATTTATTTGACAGATAGAGATCACAAGTAGGCAGAGAGGCAGGCAGAGAGAGAGGAGGAAGCAGGCTCCCCGCTGAGCAGGGACCTCAATGTGGGCCTCCATCCCAGGACCCTGAGACCATGACCTGAGCCGAAGGCAGAGGCTTTAACCCACTCAGCCACCCAGGCACCCTTTATTAACAAAGTTTAAATGACTTAAACCACTTTCCAGAAGCTAAATATAATTCAGCCTAAATTTGCAAATTTATGAAATTTTAGACCAAGAAATGACAGAAAAGAATGTCCAGTTAAAGTTCTTCATTTTGTAAATGAGTACACAATGGATGTAAAATGTAACATGATTTGTTTGAAGTCATACAGCAAATTAGCAATACCTATGGGACTTAGAATTGGTGATAACTAGTTTAAATTACTAAGATGAAAGCTTGTAATAATTTCTCTTGTGTGAAAAGTATTTTTTTTTGTTGGTAGGTGCTTTTTATTGTTTGTGACTTGATATTGTAGTCCTAATATTTAAAAGGGTAAGTTTTAAGACAGTAAAAAAATGTTAGCAGTTTTTATATTTTTCAAGATGTTGCAACTAATTGGTTGGTTTATTATGGCAAATCAGATACTCATGTTAAGAAGTAATCTCAGTTCACTAATTTAGTTATGGTTAGTTGTGGAATATTTATTTTCAGGCTGTTTAAAGTCATCTTCTAAAAGTCATCACTAAAAGCGTATTTTTAAAAAAATATTTGAAAGAGAGATTGAGAGCAGGGGTGGGCAGGCGGGGCAGAGGGAGAGAGGAGAAGGAGACATCCTGCTCAGCAGGGAGCCCAATGTGGGGCTGAATCCCAGGATCCAGATCATGACCAGAGCCATAAGCAGATCCTTAACTGACTGAGCCACATAGGCGCCTCTAAAATCGTATTTAAATTAAAAAAAAAATTAAACTTCAGGTGTTTGTTAGATGTATTTCTTCAGATATGTTTATCAGCTCCTGTCACATTTTCAGAATACCATTCAGTTTTTGTCCACGTAAAGAATTTTACATAGTTCTAATTAGTGAACTACCTTTTTGATTTTTTTTCCCCTTCTGTGTAACTTAACCTGTTTCTGTATAGTTTTAAAATTTTTATTGTCACTCCCTGATTGTGTCATAAGTAGTATTAAACTCTTCCCCTATTGGACTTTTTTTTTTTAAGATTCCTTTGAAAGAGAAAGTGAGAGGCCCCCCCACCCTGCACTGGGTGGGGGGAGGGGCAGAAGAATAGAGTCTTAAGCAGACTACAGGCTGCTCCATCTCACTACCTGAGATCACCACCTGAGCAGAAACCAAGAGTTGGATGATTAACCAACTGTACCATGCCACAGTTGAAATTTATCAAAGTTGGTATTACATGGTGGATGATTGGTAGATGCCTTTTTTTGTTTGGTTTTCAATAGCCTCTCAGCAGCAAAGAGCAATTCTGGTGTCAGTTATTTAAAGATTTTATTTATTTATTTGACAGGGAGAGAGAGAGAGATCACAAGTAGGCAGAGAGAGAGGAGGAAGCAGGCTCCCCGCTGAGCAGGGAGTGGATGCGGGCCTGGATCCCAGGACCTGAGATCATGACCTGAGCTGAAGGCAGGGGCTTTAACCCACTGAGCCACCCAGGCGCCCATGTATATGCTTTTTAAGAAAAGTTTCAAATGTCCAAACAAATCACGATTTTATTTTGTTTTTATATTTTAACACTTAAAAGTGAAAATTACAGGGCGCCTGGGTGGCTCAGTGGGTTAAAGCCTCTGCTTTCAGCTCAGGTCATGATCTCAGGGTCCTGGGATCGAGGCCCGCATCGGGCTCCCTGCTCAGCGGGGAGCCTGCTTCCCCCTCTCTCTCTCTCTGCCTGCCTCTCTGCCTCCTTGTGATCTCTCTCCCTCTGTGAAATAAATAAATAAAATCTTAAAAAAAAAAAGTGAAAATTACATATTTTTGAATCAACACCACTTTAAAATTTTAAAATAATTTCATCAGAAATCTATTTCGAATGGTGCTAAGCATTCAAAGATAAACACAGAATGGTTGTGATTTCCATTAAAGTATTTGAGTCTTAGGGTATTAAGTATAAAATTCAAAAGGGAAAAACATGCAGTTAAAAACAGGGCCTCCCTCACATCTCTTGTCTCTTGGGCACTCAGTTCTCTCAGAGTTAATCTCTCGTATCAGCTTTTAGATGTATTCTAGAGTTGTCTGCATGTTTTTTAGTTTTATTTATTTATTTATTTTTAATGATTTTTTTATTTATTTGAGAGAGAGTGGAAGTGGGGGGAGGAGCAGAGGGAGAGGGAGAAGCAGACTCCCTGCTGAGCAGGGAGCCAGACTTGGGGCTCAGTCCCTGGACCCCCGGATCATGATGTGAGCCAAAGGCAGACACTTAACCGACTGAGCCACCCAGGCACCCCAGAGTTCCTAAGGTTAAAAAAAAACTAGCTGGCTGTGTTTAGAAATTTGTTAAGCATCTCATTTGGAACGTGTTATTTGTAATCTACAGAAGGACTTTCTAAAATGACTAAGTCTGGGGCACCTGGCTGGCTCATTTGGTAGAGGACGCAACTCTTGATCTCGGAGTTGAAAGTTTGAGCCCCACGTTGGGTATAGAGATTAATTAATAAATAAAATCTTCAAAATGATTCTAAGTCTACAGATCAAAGGATTTTGCTAATGATTCATTATCTATTTGGAAAAATTTGAGTGATTCTTGTGCAGTAAGGATGAACTAGAATGGCTTTTCTTAGATGTCCATATTCTTTTTTATGGAATCACTTGGTAGTTCACTCATGATATCTGCAAGTGTTTGTGCTTTTATTATATTATCTTTGATAGTGATAAACTTGGGGGCAGTTCTTTTTTGATTTAAAACATGGTTGTCCTAAGTTACTCTGAAGTTAACTTTCAAAATAGTATCCAATTGTTGGTAGGATGAGATTTTATCTTTAAATCCTATAGAGCCGTGGAGTGAATTACTAGATTTAATGAGACATTTTTCTGTTATGTGAGGTTTTTGAGTTAATCTAAGTATTTGGATGTTTATTATTTGGGATTTTTTTTTTTTTTTTAAGATTTTATTTATTCATTTGACACAGAGAGAGAGATTACAAGTAGGCAGAGAGGCAGGCAGAGAGGAGAGAGGAGGAAGCAGGCCCCCTGCTGAGCAGAGAGCCCAATGTGGGCCTCGATCCCAGGACCCTGGGATCATGACCTGAGCCGAAGGCAGCGGCTTTAACCCACTGAGCCACCCAGGCGCCCTATTATTTGGGAATTTTGAAGCACTTTGCAGTTAATGCCTTGTAAGTAACTGTTTCTAATCTTTTAAATGTTGCTTCAGAAGTTAAAAGAAGAGGCCAAGTGTTAATTTTAAAGAGATTGTCAAACAAATTACTGGAGATAGATTCTTTCAGGATTTAAAGCTTTTTTTTTTCAGTTTTAGTATTTGTTGATGATTGCTTTTCCTCATTCTTGGAATGCCAGCTCTTCACTTTTAGGATTTGCTTTTTTTCTTTGGAAAACCCATTCCTGTTACTCCTTTCTTTTGGATAGACTCTACTGCTCAATTTTATTTATATTTTTATCATTTTTATTGTAATAAAATACAACATAAAAGTACCATTTTAAGTACTTTAAAGTATACAGTTCCGTGGCACTAAGTACATTAACAATGTTGTATGACCATTATCACCACCACTGTCTAATTCCAGCATTTTTTTTATCACTACCACACAATTTTTTTTTTTTTAGAGATTTTATTTATTTATTTAACACAGAGAGAGAGATCAGATCACAAGTAGGCAGAGAGGCAGGCAGAGAGAGAGAGGAGGAAGCAGGCTCCCCCCTGAGCAGGGAGCCCGATGCGGGCCCCGATCCCAGGACCCTGAGATCATGACCTGAGCCGAAAGCAGAGGCTTTAACCCACTGAGCCACCCAGGCGCCCACTACCACACAATTTTAGCACCTAATTGTTCTCTGATGTTTAGCCACCATATTTTTAGGGTTATAAGAGATAAGTAAGATTTAGTTTTGTTCTTAAGGACTTTACAGACTGATGAGGGAAACAAGTAACCTAGTGTTTATGATACAGTGTGGCAGATTATATGTTTTAGATCTCTATCATTAAGTTTTATTCAACCAAAATTTTACCTTGAAAAATTTTGTCCTACCACTCCACACACTGAATTTAATGTAGTAGGCTCTTTAGTCTTTTGATTTGGTCAATTCAGGACTCAGCAAATCATCATGGCCTCTTTTGTAACAAAAAGGGAACCAGAAAATTGGTATTTTGATTTAATGCCAAATTATGAGCTCTTCTCTTCTAATGGAGCAGGGAGATCAGAGAAAACCATGATTAGAGAGAACTTTCTAGTTGTTTCTACCTATCCTCAGTTGAACTGTTTTGACTTACTCTTGTTGCAGTTGCTGCTTGTTTGATTATGGTCGGATATGGCATTACACAGACATATTTATCTCTCTTGGCAGATCATTTGAAGAATAGCTGTATTTGGAATAATGTGTCAAGAGATTGTGTTTTCGAATTCCTTGAGATTTGGGAGTTAGCACTTAAAGTTGAATGTTTTAGCAGTTTTAGTTAAAAGCAATGTTACCAACACTGGACAGTATTATAGGTTTTATTTTCATTCTTCTATTACTTATTTTCTTCAGTACAGGATTGTTTATGAAAAGTTAAACATGAATCCATGTTTTTAAGATCCTACAGTCTTCATAATATAGTCAGTCTGAGAGGAAGTTGATAATCCAAATGCTTTTGATAGCATTTTATTCAGCAATTTCAGTGTTTGCTGTGTAGGAAGAATTCATATTATAGGCCTAGACTCCTTTAATAAATTATTTTTATAGATTTAGAAAAGTCTGAACTTGATTTGAGGATTTTATTGCTGAAAAAGAAGGAAAAGTTAAAAATAACTCCTAATTTGATTAGATTATTAATAATTTTGGCATTTATTACTTTTGAAAAATAACTGTAGTCTTGTTTTTTCAGGGTAATCACTTTGATCAGTATGAAGAAGGACATTTGGAAATTGAACAAGCATCACTTGACAAGCCTATAGAATCGGTAAGATGATCAGTGCTTAATTTTGGGTCATAGTTAGGTAGTGTTCGTGTGACACTTGATGTGAATGAATTTAAACTTATTTACAGTACAGTTTAGAGTGGTTTTTTGCATGCCCTACAATAATCAAATAGAGTTTGGGATGTAATCTAATATTTAATATTTTGGGAATCAGTCTGAAAAATCTAGAAAGAATTTAGCATTTGATGGAAAAATATCAGTTTGGCCCATAGTGATATTCTGTTAAAGATAGCAAGTTAAAGTTTAGTGTTTTTGTAAATTGAATAAAGGAGTAAAATGTATTTTGATCCTTGAAAAGCTTCACCTTTTTTGGGCAACACAATCACGTGTGAAATGTTCCATTAGGAATAGTTAAGGACTAATATAGTTACCAGACACTGGTGAAAAATGACAAATTTGGTAGCTTAAGTAGATGTCTGGTTTTTGTGAAAAGCTGATTCTATCTCTTTACATGGCTTAGTTTTAGATATTGATATAAAGTAATAGAACAGGGATTTATTTTCCTGACTTAATTTTAAAAAATATCTTAATTTTTAAACATTTTCATTTTGAAAAGCCCTTTATTATTAAATTACACAGTTCATTGTTAAAAAGTCTAAACTTGTCAGTATTGTCAGTATTTAATATTTGTCCTTAGTGTACATATTTTAATAAGGGTCTCAGTGAGTTACTGGTAAACTTGAGGAAAAATGATCAAAGAGGAAATCTTAATCTTTATAGCAGTCAAGACATATCCCCTGTCCTTTTGAGAAACATTAGCTTCTCCTCCTTCCTCAGGAAAATAAGGCAGTTTAGAGAGCACAGATATTTTAACTTTAGCTTTTATTTTCAAAACTGTAACGTAGTAAAGGATCAACATATATTTATGTTCCTGATTAGGTTGGTGTTGTGTGTGTGTTTGTGTGTGTGTTTAGATGTTTACAGAAATTTACACAACTTGGGGTGTTCGACATTTTTCTTCCACAGCAGTTGGCCCATATTAGCTAAGCAGCCATGATCTGGTTTGTATTGCACGGTCTGCCTTTTTTTAATTTCTTCTCTAGGGTTTCTTTCTCCCCCACCTCCCCTTCTTATTTCTGTTCTTCTGGTCCAGTGAACACTGCATATAGTACCTTCTGTCTTAATGTGCTGGCATGATGCTAGACTTAGGCATGGCAGTAATTGATGACGCATGTGATAATGCTGCAGAGGGAGAATTCATATCTGATATTGTTCTGAAAGCCCAGTCTTGTGTTTTGATTTGAGGATAAAATGCCAAGTCCACATTGCTAACTTAAAAATCACTGAAGTTTGTGCCTTGTTCTTTATCATCTAGGGAATTATCACAAAGCAGAATTTTACAATGAAGTCTGTAAGCTAGCTAGGTTAGTATTTTGTACTTGAAAACTAATTTAATTTTTTCATTTTATTTAAATGTTTCTTTGGGTCATAGTTTAAAAAGAGCTGTCAGAAGCAAGACCCACGTACCATATCTACAAGGTACATGGCTAATATTCTTAAATTCTGTGGGTACTCTGACTCAACAGTAGTAGGAAATTTAATTAGACTGAATTCGCACCTTAGTATTCATTATTACTGTACTCAATGAAGATTTTTTTAAAAACTCTTAATATTTAACATTTCCAAAGCATTTTAGGCCTACATTTTAAAGTTTTTGGAAAATTCCTTCCTTTAGTGTGTGAGGCTAATGCTGTTTTTCCTCTCATACTGTCCAGGATTTTTTCCAGCACATGTCATAGGAAGAATGCTATCAGAAGACAGTCTGACTAAGTAATCATTGTTGAGTATTCTCAAAGAGTAGGTGTGGAATTAATATATGCTCTATTTATTGAATAGTATTGTCTTCACTTAAAATAATGGTACAGTACTCAGACTGGATATTTAATTTTTTTAATAAGTGTATGTTTAGAGATGTATATTAATAAATTATACTTCTAATGAAAATTTAGTCCTGAAACAAATAAATAAATATTACTGATGTGGTAGTTTAGGTAGTAGGAGGAGGAGCTTCGTAGTCTACATACATTGTATTAGAAGTGGGGACACATAACAGGAGGGATTTTATTTCTCTTACCAAATCACTTGGGGACAAATTGAAAGTTTTTAAAGAAAGGTTTTAAAGAAACTTTTGCTAAAATAATTGGCATGGAAGTTGCTAGTGTGGTATCAATTCCCCTCTTCCTTCTCCCCTCCCCAAAAGAAAGTGCCCTATCACCTAAGGAATGCCCACTAAATAAGTACATTTTAGTTATATGGCTGGCTGGCTACATTGAACTCTCTTGTTCTTAGGGGGAAATGGCATTGCTTCTCACACACAGAGTCTCTGCTGAATTAAAATCTTTCTCTGCAGCAATATCTATTGAGAGGTGCTGACTGTTCTGCTACAGCATGCAACTCAAAAGTGGCTGGAAATATGCAGCTTTGGGAGTCTACAGATCATTGCAGGAGCTAAAGGTCTAGTCTTTTTTTTTTTTTAAAACAAAGGTAATCTGCAGCAGCTGGTAACCGTGGAAGTCTCTGCACAGGTTTGTGCCAAGAAATATGCCTGTGTGAAGGGTTATTGTGAGTATAGGATTAAGGTCTTTTCCTTTGGTAATAGGGTAAATTTGTCGCCAACTGGCAAGATGGGGAATGCAATACAAAGACTCAATAATGCATTATGCTTTTAGTAAACTTCTGAAGCCTAGATTTGTTAGTTTGATGATACAGGTATTTCCCTTTCAATCAGGAAGTGTGGAAAACACCTCAAAATCCATCATTTGTAAAGTATTTCATAATTTTTGTTAAGAAGTTTTATTTCCCCTGCTTTATTGCAACCAGCCAGAGATCTTTCAGTGAAATTTTTGGTCAGAATAAAACTTTGTTCTAAGAAAATTATGAAAGAATTGGCAGACAACTTGATTATCTGAATTACAGAGAAGATGGAAAGTATTAATGTTTTACCTTTATTACGAAAACTTCTTAGGATTTGAATTTTAAGTTATTGCTTAATGTTTTTTTTAAGTCCCACCCATTATAATTACATGCTCTACATTCTTAATAAAGATACTTAATAAAAGTACTTAGAAAACAAAACTTAATCTAAACCCATAGCCCAGTCTAGAATTCCACCATAGTTCCAAGAACTGGTTGGTGTGATTTAGGGTATATGGTTTTTTATGACCTTTGTCGTCAACAATGAGAAATGAGATGGGGGAATGATTATAAGCTATACAGAAGGCAAAATACCTGCATCATAGTAAAACATCTTGTCACAGTTGCTGTTGGAAGTTATACTATCATCAGCCATTAGTTGGTCTTTGTTTTACCTGATAAAAATCCCGTCTTTATAGTTCTTAGGTTGAGTAGTTTTAAAAAATTAATGTAAGTTTTCAAACTCCAGTTGCTGATGTTTACTTTGCTCATGTAGGGATTTAGAAAAGTATAATTGAGTTTTGTCATGTTGCATATCTGTTTAGATCTGTGGACTCCACTAGTTCCAAACTGTAACTATAAGACTGCTGATTTGACATTTAGCAGTGACCATATGTGGACTGCACTATAAATAATGTGCTTCTTGGAGCTGAATGGTGTAGCATTACTATATGGCTTTTCTCTCTAGTCTTCATTGTGTCATCTGTAGTGAGCTATAGATTTTTTTGTTTCGGGAATTTTTACAACTTGTTGTTTGCATGGGTTCACCTAGTAGCATTTGGTTTTTGCTTATAGAGTCTTTTAATACACAATCAGCAAAGCTTACAATCCACTCAAGAGACTTAACCATTTTTGTCACTTGAAAATGGTCTAAATGGTGTAAATTGAATGTGGCTGTCAGCTAAAAGAAAATTGAGTGTGGAGTTACTATTCATCTAGTCACTGACTTAATTGTAGTATAGTTTTCTCTTGAGACATGATACTATATTTCCTGCTATAAAAACTGGAATCAGCCTGTTGTAATAAAGTAAATTTTTATCTGTGTTTTGGCAGGGTCCTATTATACAGATTGGTGGTGCTGTTGCCAAAATGGTCATTGTTACTATGATGGATTATAGCTTCATGGAGCAGAGAAAATTTCTTGGGAAATTTTTCTAATTGATAGTTAATAAATGCAAGTGTTTAGGAATGGCTGAAACAATGATGAGGTTTTTTATTGTTTTTGTTTTTTCTTGTATTGTGTTTCAGCATGTTGATAGTTTATAATAACTTACATTTCTTGCTTTCAGAGATCTCCCCATTTAAAAATTATATTCTCCTTTCTTACACATGTCGTAGAAGGGAACAAAGGGTAAAAAGATAGCATTTTAGTTATAGATTTAACTTTAGAAATAGCAAAGAAAAAAGGCCAACTGAGGTAGTAGGTGTAAAAAAGTTTGGGTTTTCAGTTCAGTTTTACGGTTTGACCAGAATTAAGAAATTCATGCCTAAACAAAGAAAATGCCACACTGCCACCATTTTGGTCTTGAGCACAGAGAGGAACAAATAGCTTGTGGGAACTCTATGAATTAAGTGGAAAACCAGTTTTTTGCCTGCCTCCCTTGGGCAAAATGTCAGTTGCTTTATCAGTTAATTTAGAATTATAGTATTTGCCTTGGGGTTCCTGGATGGCTTGGTAGAACATGCAGCTCTTGATCTTGGGGTCATAAGCTTGAGCCCCATGTTGGGGGTAGAGTAGTTTACTTAAATAGGTAGATAGGTAGGTAGGGAGGTGGAATTTTCCTGCAGTTCTTTCATGTGCATGTAATTTATAAGCAGCCTGTCATTGTCATGCCCCTTTGTTAATTATAAACTAGACAGTGTTAAAAAAGAAAAAAATTTCTATTACTTATTTTTGGTTCTATGACATTATAATTAAACCTAAAGTTATATACTTTATTTTAAAATAAAAAACTGAAAGATTTTTTAGTCACTACTATGTGACTGAAATTGTAAAATGTTACTACTTTAGAAGTAAATTTAGTGCTCGTTGCCCTTGTTATGTCTAGGTTACCTGTTTGAGCTTTAAATCACTTACTCCAATTTATTGTTATAAGTAACATTCATGGGAATAATTAGCAAAATCACAACTCCAGGTAGAGGTAGGAGATTATTATTTTCACAGGCTTACAAGTGAGTCCCTGTGCTTTCATGGTGGATGTTCAATGAACATTTTGATCATTTCAGAGATAGGCAAGTGTGCTTTGTTCTACATTGTTATGAGGTATTTTGGTGTGTCTTCCTTGTGTTATCCATTATCCCTAAGCCTATTGGATTTTCGACAAGTGTTTATAAAACTTTTTTTCTTTTTTTGGTAGGAAAAGGGACCATACTGAATACTAGCCCTTTCTGCAGAGTCACAGAGCTGCCTTTTTTCCTCCAAAAGCAGGTAGTGGAGTGATAGGAAAGGTCCAGATTTTCTGTATTAGTCATTCACTTAATCTAGGAGGTTGGTAAGGGGAAGAGGTTCTGGGAGAGGTATGTCCATTGTTTCTGTTGCCTTTGTTGTAATCATAAGGACTTGGAGTGGCATGGTAATAATTTTAATATAGACCCTAACATTTCGTTCCTTGTTCATACTTAGGAATATAAATTTAATTAAAGAACAATTTTCACTTTAAGTTTGAGAAATGCCACTATCATTTTGTATCAATAGCTTTTTTTTTTTTTTTTGAGGTGACAGCCATCTTGAGTGGTTTTGTAAAAGTGGTGCTAATGTGTATAATCCTAAAAGTTTTCTTTTTTCTTCCTCTCCCTTTAACATTTGCTTTTCCTTTCACTGTTGTCAGTCACAACACGCTGCTCTTGAATCTCTCAGCTGGTCTTGACTCGTGAATTTACTTATGCTTTCACTCTTCTTTAATAAATACATTAATTGCAAGCAGTGAATTGAAAACAAGACAAAAAAAAAAAAACGACCATTAGTGATTGGACAGTTTCTTACTTTGTGTTACATTTAACTGTTCTTTTGACAGCCCAGTTTTTAAAGCCAGGTTCGTATGGAAATGCTTTCACTCCACTTGCACTGCTTTTGGAAATAGCATACTGCTTCATCTGTCTGTTTATTTTAGTGCATTCATAATATAACACAGCATAATGTCTCATCTCCACTTAGCCAAAGATTGAGCTTTCTTGAATAAAAAAGGGGGCAGCAATTTTTGTCAGCATGGTTTAATATCCTAAATCTCTGTGCCAAGTATAGTTATAACATTAGCTTATTAAAAGATAAAACAATAATTTAGTCAACTACAGAATCTTAGAGTCATTCTGCTATCTTTGTCCTTTCCATAGTTACTTACTTGTAGGAGTTATGATATAAAGTAAGGATTTTATGTACAGGTAAGTTTATATTTATAGTAGTATAATAAAGACCTCTTAATCATTTTCTGCTAACATTACGTGTACTAAGACTATTTTTTTTTAAGTTTTTGTGATGTCTGGTAATGTGGAAATCATCACCTGGGATTACACATAATGCCATTTTCAAATTCTTTTTTTTTTTTTTAAGATTTTATTTATTTATTTCACAGAGGGAGAGAGATCACAAGGAGGCAGAAAGGCAGGCAGAGAGAGGGGGAAGCAAGCTCCCCGCTGAGCAGGGAGCCCGATGCGGGCCTCGATCCCAGGACCCTGAGATCATGACCTGAGCCGAAAGCAGAGGCTTTAACCCACTGAGCCACCCAGGCGCCCTCAAATTCTTTTAGTTGCTGGCAAAAAGTAATTTCTAGTGATCTCTTGTACACCATATTGATATTGTATCTATATGTTTAAAACAATTGTATCTTATTTTAGAAACAGATTTTCTTCCTCTTCTTTTTGAAACAAATTTTCCATTATTGTTTGCCTCGTTTTTTGTTTTTAAAAGAGTACCCTGATCATTCCCCCCTCCCCCGCCTAGTCATTCCCCCCTCCCCTGCCTGCTCATCCCCTGCTCCCCCGCCTTATCATTGAAATAATCAGTCGCTCAGCTGAGAGTTTTTTCCTGTTCACAGTTTGCATGTCATAAACTTGTGGAAGGAAACTGTCCCCCCGGCCCCCACTTAAACAGAACATTGGGGAGGCTTAATCTTCCTCTTCTAATTTACTGTCTGAAAAGAAAAATAATAGTAATTTTTTTCTCCTGTAATTCTAAAGACCATTTTATCATTGACTATGGAGCTAGAAGATAAAAAGCAGTTTAACAGGAGGTGTTTGATTTTAAATCAGCAATTTGTGGCTTTAGCTTTGTAGATGGATTCAGGAAATAGATTATTTTCAAATGGTGATACCAGGTTAGTGCTATAAATTACATTTTAATGCATAGAGAACCCTTTGTGTTTGTTATTTGAAAATGTTCCCATGAGTTAGCAGCATTTTTTTTTTTTTAAAGATTTTATTTGTCAGAGAGAGGGAGAGAGCACAAGCTGGCAGAGTGGCAGGGGGAGGCAGAGAGAGAAGCAGGCTCTCTGCTGAGCAAGGAGCAAGGAGCATGGACTAGATCCTAGGACCCTGGGATCATGACCTGAGCCGAAGGCAGATGCTTAACGACTGAGCCACCCAGGCATCCCAAGTTTAGCAGCATTTTATTGATGTAGTTAATGGTTATTTTAGTTTCTAGTTTCGTCTCCTTACTTCACAATATTTGTAAAAAGCAGATGGGACAAAGGTATGCAGAGGTTTCTAAGATCTTGAACTCTTACACAGAAGCTGACATTAATTGTTGTTTCTGGTGTCTTTTCATACAATTTACATTAAAATACCTTTTCTGATGTGCTCCTAGGAAGATGAGACATTATGTATATTGATTTTTTTCCCCCTACATGCACTAATGGTTCTTTACTGTTAACTTATTGCTAGGCCTGTTTCATTCTAACATTTTAGCATTTTTGTTAGATTACATGTTGAAATGCATCACTCAGTCTGTGCTTGAGCTCATTTTATTTTTCTGTTTAATCAATTTAATTTCTTGTTTTACTAACCTCACTGTTTTTTCAGTTTAATATTGGCTGCATGCTAGTTAAATATTTATATATTTTATATATATATATTAAAAAAACCAATCAAGTCTAGCCTGGATTTTGCTCTGATTGTGTTTTCATTTCTAGTGGTGGGGCAGTCTTACACTTACAACTTACTTTGTATCATGAAAGCCTGACACATAAACAAAATAACTAAACACAGTGTAGATTTTCTTTAAAAAAAAAAAAATCTTAAAGTGGTGCTGTCTAGGTGGTGGATATGATTGTATAAGTACCTTGATTTTATGCTTTTTAATGTTAGTTTTAAACTTCATAAATG
This sequence comes from Ailurus styani, assembly GCA_002007465.1. Classification (NCBI taxonomy): domain Eukaryota; kingdom Metazoa; phylum Chordata; class Mammalia; order Carnivora; family Ailuridae; genus Ailurus; species Ailurus styani. Next base: position 861,962 of record LNAC01000398.1, on the reverse strand, counting down.
TATTCTTCCCCTTTTCCCCTTCCCTTTTTTCTCCTTTTTAAAGTGTTATGTACAAAAGTTGCCCAGCACACCATCAGAAAGGACCCTTACCCCTATGTTCTTCCCATATAAAATACTGGCCAGCATTTCCTTTTACATTAATGCCCCTTTTATTGGGCACATTTACCCTATTATTAGCATCTTTTTGCATGCATATATGTAGAATTATCTCTTGCTCATCACCTGTTTAAATGTCACTAGGAAGGGAAGAATATATTATTGGAATATTTTTGGTTTGTCTCTCTGTTCTGTCTGTCAGGATAATATTGGACATCGCTTACTCCAGAAACATGGGTGGAAGCTGGGCCAGGGATTGGGAAAATCTCTTCAGGGTAAGTTTTTTAAATGTACAAAAAGAAAGAAAGAAAACAATGTTTTTGATTTGATCTTATGCCTGAATATATTTATTGTCTTTTTTTTTTTTTTAAGTGTTTGGGCTTTTCCCCCTTGCCTTTCTCCCCTAGAACAGTCTATATTTTTCCTATAACTGTATTTTAAGTTACTATTATGCTAATAGTTTGCAAGAGTAAACTGCTGTGTCATGAATACTTTCAGGTCCAACATCGTGTATGTATGGCTCGAGTTTTACATTTTTTTGGTGGGGATGATGGATGGGTGGAGTAAAAGAAACACACAGTCTCAGAGTGTGCTTTCTTTGTGTCATTTAGTGATGTTGTATTGTGGCTTCATTATTATAAAAGGGGCCATTCAACTGCAGAATTTAATTTTTGCCTTTCCAAATTCTCCCTGAAGCTAGTTATTGCCCTGTTCTTTTTCTCTGCAGTCAGAATCCATGTACTGGTAGAGAGAAGAATTAACCCACACAAAACAAAAAATGGAAGCAGAAGTTTATTTCCTATGGCTCTCTGAACAGAGGTCAATTTCTCAAGTTCAGATCAGGCTCTGGAAAATATATGACTTAAAGTTTCTATTGCATTTATTTTTCTTTTAACTATAGTAATCATTTGGATAAAAGCAAAATACTAACATTTCTGCTTTTGAGTATTTGTTAGTTGGAAACCAACTCCATTCACTTTTTAGCTCCCTCATGTTCACAAGCTACTGTTTATTCTTTGCAGATGTGAACACTACCTCAGAAATGATGGGAATCATTGCACTTCTACTTCTGGTCATGGGGGGTCTCATTGTATAAAGGGCTCTTTGGGGAGAGGTGTAATTTTATTGACTAATTCTTTGAATTTTGGAAGTAGATTTTCACAATTTGAATGGGAAGTCTAATTAGCTCAAGTGTATGTGTTAAGGTACACAGGACAAGGCATAAAGTGGGACATTCTAGTGTTTAAAACCTTTGGTTGTTTTTTTTTTTTAAGATTTTATTTTTTTGAGAGAGAGTGGGGGCAGGAGGGAGGAGCAGATGGAGAGGGACAAGCAGACCCCATACTGAGTGTGGAGCCTGATGAGGGGCTCGATCTCACAACCCTGCAACCATGACTTGAGCTGAAACCAAGAGTTGGACACTCAGCTGACTGAGCCACCCAGGTGACCCCCTAAAACCTTTGCGTTTTAAATTATAATCCTACGAATTCTATTGAAATTAGTATTTATTACTAAGTAGTAATCTGTTTTGCAGGGGGGAGATAGAAAGATTTGATTACCATTAAACCTGTTTTCTAAGTAGCACAAGAACTCATTGCAGTTGGTACAAAGAATACAGTTAAGAGAAAATCTGTTTGAATCCCAGAATTTTTCATTTGTAAGCATCAGAGACTTGAATGTACACCTGGCAGAGGAAGAGAGAGAGAGTGAATTTAAGAAAATAAAGATAATTGAATACTCACTTGTCTTTCAGTGATAGAACAATTTAATTTTTACTTTAAGAATACTATAGGGGCGCCTGGATAGTTTAGTTGGTTGGGTATCTGCCTTCTGCTTGGGTCATGATCCCAGGATTCTGGGATCATCCTGCATTAGGCTCCCTGCTCAGTGGGGGAGCCTGCTTCTCCTTCTGCCTCTGCCATTCCCCGTGCTTGTGCTCTCTGGCTCTCTCTATCAAGTAAATGAGTACTAAAAAAAAACAAAACAAAACACTGTAGGATTTTGGTTGTGTTTTGAACTTTGAGCTCCTTGAAAAGAGGAGGTTTTATTCATATTTTTACTCCCATCTCCATGGTTGTAGGAATATAGTAGGCATTCAATAAATCGTAAGTCCATTATTCATTTAAATTACAAGGGGAATTTGAAGCCCATCTCTTTTTCTTTTTAATTGTGGTAAAAAACACATAACATAAAATTACCATCTTAACCTTTTTTCCCCATCTTAACCATTTTATTAATTTTATTTTATTTATTTATTTTTTTTTTTTTTTAAAGATTTTATTTATTTATTTGACACAGAGAGAGAGATTACAAGTAGGCAGAGAGGCAGGCAGAGAGACAAGGAGAGGAGGAAGCAGGCTCCCCACCGAGCAGGGAGCCCGATGCGGGCCTCGATCCCAGGACCCTGAGATCATGACCTGAGCCGAAAGCAGAGGCTTTAACCCACTGAGCCACCCAGGCGCCCTTATTAATTTTATTTTTTAAAAGATTTTATTTCTTTATTTGAGAAGGAAAGAGAGAGCACATGAGTGAGCAAGAGCACAAGAGCAGGGGGAAGGAGGAGGGAGAAGCAGACTCCCTGCCTAGCAGGGAGCCCAGTGTGGGCTGGATCCCAGGATCCTGAGATCATAACCTGTGCCACCCAGGCAACCCTCATCATAAATGTAAACATTTTAACACTACCATCAGTAGTGTTCACTAAATTCACAATTGTTCTGGAAAGCCCATCTGTTTTGAATGGCTGGTACAGTATCTTTACCCTTGAGAAGAATGGAATCTTACTGTATTGCCAACATTTAAGGCTGAATTTAATGGTCTTGTAAATGGATCTTTATTTTGTTTGTGTCAGATTCAACAATGTACATACTTCTCTTGCATAGTAGTTTCTGTAATAACCACATGATCTGACCTAGAATGTAGCCACATTTATGGCATATTGAAGTGATTCATGACAGACTTTTTTCATTGTACCAGACCTTTACTGCAGATAACCATTGAAGAAAATGGCTATCTAGTCGATCTTGTGAAAATGATAATGCCTTTTTAATATTACAGAGACTAGTCACTGCATGTAACTTCTGGGCTCATTGCTTTGTAAATTCTATCAGTTCTCCTTTTTACTTGATTTTAGGGCTCTAACATCTTTAACATAGCCATCCACAAAAATTTAAACCTGATCTCTTTAGGATTTTTTTTTTTTAAAGATTTTATTTATTTATTTGACAGAGAGATACACAGCAAGAGAGGGAACACCAGCAGGGGGAGTGGGAGAGGGAGTAGCAGGCTTTCTCTGCAGAGCAGGGAGCCCGATGCAGGGCTCGATCCCAGGACCCTGGGATCATGACCTGAGCCAAAGGAAGACGCTCTATGACTGAGCCACCCAGGCGCCCCTCTTCAGGATATTTTGTTAACATTTAAAAATTATTTCAGCCAGGAGTGCCTGGGTGGCTCAGTTGGTTGTCTGCCTTGGGCTTAGGTCATGATCTTATGGTCCTAGGATGGAGCCCTACTCTGGTTCCCAGCTTAGTTGGGAGTCTGCTTCTCCCTCTTCCCCCTGCCCCTCCACTCTACTCCCTCTCTCTCTCTTTCTCTCTCTTATAAATAAGTCTTTAAAAAAATAAAAATTATTTATTATTCATCCAAGGTTCTTACAAAGAGTGTCAATCCTTGGAGGCTACAGTGCAAATATCTTGTCACCAGATAGATTGGGGAATAGGGTATACTGACTCTGGAAAGAGATTACCTGTGGCAGGGTAGAAAATTGTACTTTATAAATTGAGTTTGTTTTTGTACTTGAATTTCCTTTATTCTTACCATTTTTTTCTCCTTTATATTAGGATATTTCAGAAGTTTAAAAAAGCTTTTATTGTATGTGGCAAATAAGTGATTGCTAGTATTTAAAAAAAAACTTATAGAAAAGATATGTTGACAAGGTGTCTGAAGGGAACAACACAGAGAAAAGAGAAAGGCCTGTTGATGAGAAATATTATGGACAATTGCTTATTGTAGAAGCAAAGGATGTATTTAATTTGGAATAAAGCAACAGTGAATGATAGTTGTATTTTGTGGCAGTTGGACTAGATTTGTTTCTTGAAATTGTTTTATAACCTTCTGGTAGCTTTAAAATGGGATGGAATGCAGCTCAAAAAATCTTTATTTTTCTGTGAAATGTTTAGTCTGTAGGCGTAGCTCAGAAGTGGGGTACCTAAGCTTCCTTTGTTACATTGCCTAGGTGCTTTTTGACGATTTGGCTGATTTTTTTTTTTTTTTTAATCACAAGGAGAAGTTCAGCCCCTAGGAAAAATGGATGGGGTCTGATATTGTTTCATATATCAGCCTGTCTAGAATGTTCAATCAGTAACAGACAATGAACACGTAATTATTGAGCTAATAATGCATTCTAGCTATACTGGTTATAAATAGCATAAGCCGGGGACAAAGTAGGTAAGAAATTGTTCCTGTTCCCCGAGTCTTGCTCTTTTAAACTGCTGTAGGTCTTTGAAGGTTTTTTGAGTATTATACTTTTATGTACTCTTTTCATGCTTAGAATTAAGTCTGTGATCAATCTGAATATGTAGTTGACAAATTACTCCAAGTTCATTGAGCGTAAGGAATCTTATCTAGTTTCGTGTAAAAGTACTTGGTGTAGGATGTGAAGGCAGTGTGAGCAGCATTTCGAAATATAAGATCTAGGTTTGAGTTTGGTTCTGCCTCTTACTTTAAGTAAAGGAACAAGTTACTATCAGTTATTTTTTCAGTCCAGTAAATGGGAATTAAAATCTTTGCTCATTTATTCACAGTTATGGAGTGAAGTAAATTAATATAAATGATGAACCCACTTTATAAAAACTATAAAATGCTATGTAGATGCTGATTGCTGTTAACATCTCTATTGTATAGATTTAGATGTTTTAACTGAATTGGAGATTATCTGTCTGTAGGTCTTTTTTCTTCCCGACTTTATTATTAAGTAATCTGTACACCCGTTGTGGGGCTTGAACTCACAACCTGAGATCAAGAGTTGCACACTTACTGACTGAGCTAGCCAGGTGTCCCCCATCTTTAGGTCTTAATCAGGAACCTAAATATCATTTTAAAAAAAATGGAGGGGCGCCTGGGTGGCTCAGTCGGTTAAGCATCTGCCTTTGACTCTCAGGTCATGAGCCCCACATGGGGCCTCTGCTCANATGTGGGCCTCGATCCCAGGACCCTGAGATCATGACCTGAGCCGAAAGCAGAGGCTTTAACCCACTGAGCCACCCAGGCGCCCCCATCTTTAGGTCTTAGNCCCATCTTTAGGTCTTAATCAGGAACCTAAATATCATTTTAAAAAAAATGGAGGGGCGCCTGGGTGGCTCAGTCGGTTAAGCATCTGCCTTTGACTCTCAGGTCATGAGCCCCACATGGGGCCTCTGCTCAGTGGGGAACCTGCTTCTCACTCTCCCTCTGCAGCTCCCCCTGCCCATACTCACTCCCTCTATCAAATAAATAAATAAAATCTTTTTAAAAAGTACAGAAGCACTGCTTGCTATTCTGTATTTCCTGGAATTTACAGTGTAGTAGCTATAACGTGCTCAATGTGTGCTAGATAATTGACTCCCAGATCTGTATTTTTAATGCTGCGTGCATTTTAGGGTCTCTAAACCCTTTATTTTGGTGTCTGTTTCACTAATTCTTAGGTCATTAGTTATTGCCACTTCTGAGCCTAATTTACACAATCTAAGAAGAGCCCCAATCACTAAACAGTGGCATTGGGAAAACTGGTTAGCCACTCAGAAAAAAGAAGTTGGATCCTCACTGTGCTACCTTACCCCGACATATATTCCAGATGGATAAAATGTTTAAATGTTAAAAAAAGAGATAATAAGATCTTTAGGGTGTGCACTGGGATAATTATTTATTTTATTTTACTTTATTTTTAAAGATTTTATTTGAGAGCAAGCACAAGCGGAGAGGGAGGGGCAGAGGGAGGGGCAGAGGGAGAAGCAGACTCCCCATTGAGCTGGGAGCCTGATGTGGAAATCGATCCTAGGACCCTGGGATTATTACCCAAGCGAAAGACAGACGCTTAACCAACTGAGCCACCCAGGTGCCTCGGTAATTATTATTTTAAAAATAATGTTGGGAGGGGTGCCTGGGTGACTCAGTCGGTTAAGCGGCTGCCTTTGGCTTGGGTCATGATCCCAGGGTCCTGGGATAGAGTCCTGCATCAAGCTCCTTGCTCAGCGGGGAGCCTGCTTCTCCCTGTGTCTGCCACTCCCCCTGCTCCTGTGCTAGCTCTGTCTGGCAAATAAATAAATAAAATCTTGAAAAAACAAAAATAATGTTGGAGGAACATCTGGTTGGCTTAGTCGGTAGAGCGTGCGACTTTTGATCTTGGGTCATGAGTTCAAGCCCCACGTTGGGCATAGAGCTTACTTTAAAAAAATAATGTTGGAATGAGGATTTTTTAAAATTAACATATAATGTATTATTTGCTTCAGGGGTACAGGTCTGTGAATCATCAGTCTTACACAATTCACCCCGCCCACCATAACATATATGCTCCCCAATGTCCATAACCCCGTCACCCTGTCCCTCCCCTCCACCCCCAGCAACCCTCAGTTTGTTTCCTGAGATTAAGAGTCTCTTATGGTTTGTCTCCCTCCTGATCCCATCTTGTTTCATTTTTTCCCTTCCTACCCGCCACGATCCCCCACCCTGCCTCTCAAATTCAGAGAGATCATATGATAATTGTCTTTCGGAATGAGGAAAAAAAGTTTTTTTTTAAAGATTTTATTTATTTATTTGACACAGAGAGAGAGATCACAAGTAGGTAGAGAGGCAGGCAGAGAGAGAGGAGGAAGCAGGCTCCCTGCTGAGCAGAGAGCCCAATGTGGGGCTCGATCCCAAGACCCTGAGATCACGACCTGAACCGAAGGCAGAGGCTTTAACCCACTGAGCCACCCAGGTGCCCCCGGAATGAGGAAATTTTTAAGTCTAGACGAGACTGGGCATGTTCAAGGTAGTATGACTGTAGACCTCTTCTTTTCTAAGTTTAACCCCAAACCCAAAAGCCATTTAAAAAAGGATATATTTTACCATATTTCATTGTAAATAAAACAGAAAAGAAGAAACAAATAACAAATGGGGGAAATATTTGCAATATCTCATTATAGACAAAGGACAAATTTTCTTCATGTATTTATCTGTTGCCTGAAAGATTTATAGCCTAAAGAGGAAATGATATGAACGTTGTTTATAGAAAAGTAATGCAAATGATCTTTCCTTTTTAAGCTTTTATTTATTCATTTGACAGAGAGAGACACGGGGAAAGAGGGAACACAAGCAGGGGGAGAGGGAGAAGCAGGCTCCTTGTGGAGCAGGGAGCCCGATGTGGGGCTCGATCCCAGGCCTGGGATCATGACCCGAGCTGAAGGCAGATGCTTAACGACTGAGCCTCCCAGGCGCCCCACAGATGATCTTTTTTTTCTTTTTCTTCTTCTTCTTTTTTTTTTTTTTTTTAAGATTTTATTTATTTATTTGACAGAGAGAGATACAGCGAGAGAGGAAATACCAGCAGTGGGAGTGGGAGAGGGAGAAGCAGGCTTTCCCCGAAGAGCAGGGAGCCCGATGCGGGGCTTGATCCCAGGATCCTGGGATCATGACCTGAGCTGAAGGCAGATGCTTAACAACTAAGCCACCCAGGCACCCCTCACAAATGATCTTTAAGTGTTTGAAAATACTCCGTTCTTTTCATAAGAGAAATACACATTTTAATAGCCACAAGATGCAGTTTTTCACTTTTGTATTGGTAAGGTTAAAAAAAATTAGCCTGGTCATATTTTGGGAAAACAGGTATTTATATCATAGCCAGTAAGAATATAAATTGGTAAACCGCTGCAGAGAACAATCTGAATTACTTAAAGATTAAAATGCATGTATCCTGAGGCACCTGGGTGGCTCAGTTGGTTGGACATCTGGCTCTTAATTTCAGCTCGGGTCATGATCTTGGGGTCATGGGATCCAGGCCTGCATTGGGCTCCACCTCAGTGGGAAGTCTGCTTGGGGTTTTCTGTCTCCCTCTCCCTGCACCCCTTGCCCCCTCAAATAAATAATCTTTTAAAATAAAATGCGTGTATCCTTGGGGGCAGCAGTCCTAATTTTCTGTTCTCCATTTACTCTTTGAATTGCACAAAATAATGTTTGATCAAGTTTATTATGTTATTTTGTGATAATGAAAGATTGTAAACAGTCAACAAATAATGAAATCAGTATTTCATTGTTTCCAAGACATTTTTTTTGTATTTTAATAAAGGTAAAATTAAATACATCTTATTAATGGCATAGTTATAATTGGCAGCTCTTAAATTTCTTTTGGACATGTAAAACATTGTGTTTTGTGGTTAATGACATTTTGGATTTGACGAAATAGAATACTAAAATTGTATAAAGGGAAACAATGCTGCTTTAAAAGGATTGAAGTAGTTTAGTATGTATTTGGTATATAGAGAACAATTTCCAAGGTATATTAAGTAGAAAACAATGTACAGAACAATGTGTGGTATATAGTAAATTACCATTTGTGGTAATTACGTACATAGATACACACATACACATGTGTGTGTATATATATACTGGTAGATATATATCTCCTGCTTAAAATCAGTATTTTGTTCCCCAAATCAGACCACCTACCTTTGTGAAGACCTTATTTAGGTACCTATTTACCGTTAGTTAAAATGAGTTATCTGTCAACCCCAAAACCCCCAGACAATTTTCAAAATATAGCTGTTTACTTGTGAATTAAAAAAAAAATTGCTAGGGAGACATCTGGGTAGCTCATTCGGTTCAGCGTCTGCCTTTCGCTCAGGTCATGATCCCAGAGTCCTGAGATTGAGTCTTGCCTGCTTCTCCCTCTGCCTGCTGCTCCCCCTGCTTGTGCTCTCTCTGTCTCTGACAAATAAATGTATAAAATATTACTTAAAAATAAATATATATAAATATAAAAAAATTTATTTTAGAAATTTAATATAGAAATTTTAAAAAATTTCTAGGATATAAAGTGCTTAAACATTTCTTCCTTGTTGCCAGATAATTAATATGGTTGTATAGTAACATGTCTGTCTTCCTTGTTGCCAAATAATTAATATGGTTGTATAGTAACATGTCTGTCCCTCTTGTTGATACTTGAGCTTTTCCAAAATTCTAGTGTATGTGAAATGTATTTCTAGATCTCTCACATATTTTTTCCTTAAAATTGCTGAATTAGATTTTTGAGAATGAAATACAAACATTTTACTGTATAAAATTCTTGGCTGAATAATATGTTGAGAGCCATGAACTGAGGCATTCCACTGTGAAACCTTAAACAGGTACATTCTGTGAGCTATACCTGTATATTTATGTTTGTATTTTCTTGACGATGCAGAGAAAAATCCTTGTAAAGGCAGACTTTGAGGGAAACTGAGTTGCTTTTTATTGAATCCTTTTAAATTTGATATACTTACATTGCTATTTATTTATTTTTAAGGTATTGTTTTTTGTTTTTGTTTTTTTGACCGAGAGCACAAGCAGGCAGAGCAGCAGACCCAGGGAGAGGGAGAAGCAGACTCCCTGCTGAGCAGAGAGCCCCACGTGGGACTCGATCCCGGTACCCTGGGATCATGACCTGAGCCGAAGGCAGATGTTTAACCGATTGAGCCACCCAGGCACCCCTACTTACATTGCTATTTAAAAATACAAAAGTTGGGACATCTAGGTAGCTCAGTTAATTAAGTATCCAGCCTTTGATCTCAGCTCAGGTCTTGATCTCAGGGTTGTGAATTCAAGCCCCATGTTGGACTATACTCTGGACATGGAGCCTACTTTAAAAATCTGTATATAGAGAAAATTATTTTGGAAAAGAGTAGGCAAAATTAGAGCAGAGTAGTAAAGTAGGGTGTGTTTCTTTGTTTTCATGTATATGTCCCCCTCCCCTCACATTCCTGTTCTGTTTTCAGTTAGCAAATAAATGGTGAATATAGACTTTATTGGGGCGCCTGGGTGGGTCAGTCATTTAAGCACTGACTCTTGATTTCGGCTCAGGTCATTATCTCAGGGCTGTGAGATCAAACAAGCGAGATCTCACAGTGAGATCAAAAACAAGTGAGATCAAAAAGCGTTGGGCTCTGTGCAGGCATGGAGTGTGCTCAAGATTCTCCCCCCAACCCCCTCCCTTAGAAAAAAAAAAAAGGAAAAAATAGACTTTTTTGTTAAACTAGATTGTTGATCTTTATAACTCGATTAAGAAAAATTTTTTGGTTAAGAAAAATAAGCTTTCCTTTTTTTGTTTTTGTTTTTTAACTTTATTTTTAAGCAATCTCTATACTCAGCGTGGGGCTCGAACTCACAACCCCTGAGATCAGGGGTTGCATGCTCTACTGACTGAGCCAGCCAGGCGTCCCAATAAGTTTTAATAATATAATGACATAGATAAATTTTGTGGATAGGGTCTTTGTAAAATCAAAGTTGTTGTCCTTTTATATTAGTTTCCCTTTGAAATTTATTTTCCTTTGGGAAAAGGAAATTATACTTAGTACATATTACATGACAAACATTGATTTAGAATCTAAATGTTTTGTATGTTCCACTTAATAAAATATTATTAGTAAAATCATTTCATAAGTGAAGGAACAGGACGCCTGGGTAGCTCAGTGGGTTAGGCCTCTGCCTTCGGCTCAGGTCATGATCTCAGGGTCCTGGAATCGAGCCCCGCATCGGGCTCTCTGCTCAGCAGGGAGCCTGCTTCCTCTTCTCTTTCTGCCTGCCTCTCTGCCTACTTGTGATCTCTCTTTCTTGGTTAAATAAATAAAATCTTTAAAAAAAATAAATGAAGGAACGGTTTTGGAAAGGTCATATAGCTATTGAGTCTCTGCCGTTCAAGTATAAGCATGACTTTGAAATTAATGTTCCTATATGTATACCTTTGCTCTCAAAAAAAGCTGGTAACTGGAAATAAGAGTAGTTGGGGGAGGACAGACATGTAGGACTACTTGTTTCTCAGTATAGAGATCATCACATTTAAAAGATACATCAAAAGACATTAAATATATGTTAAGTTTGTGGCAAAATAATTAGAAAAGAAATGACAAATTTTTCAAATGAAAATTTGGAACAGTTAAATACAGAAAGCTATTTTATCTTTCTAGTACCCTTTTTTTTTTAAAGTGAATCTGGGTAAACTTATTATTTACTTATCTTTTTGAAAGATATTGTTAAGTAATCTCTACACCTAACCCGGGGCTTGCAGTCACAACCCTGAGACCAAGAGTTGGTGTGCTCTTCTGACTGAGCCAGCCAGTGCCCCCCACCCTTTTTTTTTAACTAAAAGAGAGTGAACTAGTTATAGAAGCAGATTGGATTTTCTCAGGGTAGATTACTTTGAAGGAAACATTGGTGAACAATTATATGAAGTTATTTGCACATTTGTTGAATACTTACTATGTTCAAGAGATCATTATAAAGAGTATACATAGTATTATAAGATACTGCCCTTACTCAGAGTTTGCTATTCATTTTAGCAGTTAAGGGGGGGAATCTTACAGTAAATGGTGTTAAGTCCTCAGAAGGAGGAATGATTAGGTAAAACTTCACAGTGAAGTCTTGAGGAGGGAGGAATGAATATTACCAAAGACAGGAGATACTGGTGTATACAAGGTGATTACTCCATGGCTGGTTGGAATAGGGAATGCCCATAGAACTTTCATACTGTTCTTATTTAGTTTTCTTTTCTTTTTAATTTATTTTATTTAAATTCAGTTAATTAACATGTAGTAAGTGTATCATTAGTTTCAGAGGTAGAGTTCAGTTATTCATCAGTTGCATACAACACCCAGGGCTCATTACATCATGTGCCCTCCTTAATGCCCATCACCAGTTACCCCATCCTCCTACACACCTTTCATACTATTTCTAGAAGAACCTCTCCAAATATTTTTTTGATGTTGAACCTTAATATATGAGAGATAGGGTGGGGGTTGGTGGATGACACAGTTGTTTTGGTTGAAGCAGAGTTCTAGGTCTCCACGAGCAGTTTGGAAACTGTAAGTAGAAGGCAGTGATGGGAAATTGGTTTGAATAGGCACAAACCAAATACTTATTGTTTACTTAATGTGCTAAGCACTTAAATATTTAATTCTTACAAGTCTGTGAGATAATTGCTGTTACTCTCATTTTGCAGAAGAAACTGAGACTTAGAGATTTTGCCGAAGAAACCGAGACTTAGAGAAGCTTAGTAAGCTGCCCAAGAATAAGCAGCCAGTAAATGACAGTATCAGAATGCAAACCTGGTTTTTTTCTGTGCTTTTAACTACCACACTGAATGCAGAAGGCTTTAATACTGCTCCAGTTTAGAACTTTATTTTGTAAGCCAAAGGCAGTTTTTGATCAGAGGAGAGACTTTTATAGCAAAAAGATATTAAAGATAATTTTATCTAAAATTCATTTTATAGATAGAGAAATTTAGGTTTAGGGTTTCAGAATGTCTTTGTGATAGTGCTGAAACCTAGCCCCAAATTCCCTGATTTGTGATCTGTTATTCTTTACAGTACACGAACCAGGACATCTGTGGTAGAAGTTAAATACTAGTATGATCAAAGTATGTCTGAAGATGAATGGAAGACTGTCTAGAAAGTTGTCTGGGTATGAGTTGATGAGGACTTAGAATAGAGTGGTGGCAATGGAAATGGAAAAGAAGATACAGATATGAAGGATGACAAATGAACCAAGAAGCACAGTGTATTATTTCATACATATGTCTGACTGGCAAGCTCTTGTTCACTGGCTTTAGTGTTAATCCTTTATAATAGCCACTAGCATTTATTAAGTGTTCAGTGAGTGCTTGCATGTGGATTATCTAATTTAAACCTCCTTTCAGGTAGATACCATTCCTGTTTTTTAGATGAAGAAATTGACATTATGAGCAATGCTTTTGCCCGGGACCTTATAGCAAATAAGTGATTGAATAGTGGTGCCAAAACTATACTTTTAATCAATGTGTTATAGTGTACCTAAAGTCTGTGTGGCAGCTCACGTGTCTCTGTTCTGGAAAGATATGATGGTGGTGAGAAATGCAAGTATTATAGAATTGAAATACACAGTAGTTATTCTGGCAAAAAAAATTAGAGATAGCCGTGAATGTGATTTTTTTTTTCTTAAGGCTCTTAAAGTGGTTATATATATTATTCATGATTAACATAAATTTGTGTAAAGTCAATAGAAACTTAAGGCTAGACTGAGTGGTAAGAACTTTGGCCATATTTTTAGAGATGGTTGGTAAATTGTTCTCCAGCGGGAGGAAATACTTTAACTTCTGCCATATATTCTAATTTCTTCTTTTTTTTTTAAGATTTTATTTATTTATTTGAGAGAGAGAGAGAGACACATAAGTAGGGGAAGCAGCAGGCAGAGGGAGAAGCAGGCTCCCCGCTGAGCTGGGAGCCCTCTCCTTTGGGCTCGATCCCAGCACCCTGGGATCATGACCTGAGCTGAAGGCAGCTGCTTAATGACTGAGCCACCCAGGTGCCTCATCCCTTTTTATTTCTTATACTTTATATTTCTTCTGCTGGCACTTTAAGTTTTTTTTAAAGATTTTATTTATTTATTTGAGAGAGAGTGAGAGAGCAAGAGCACTGTAGAGGAAGAGGGAGAAACAGGCCCCCTGCTTAGCAGGGAGCCCAATGTGGGGCTTGGTCCTAGGATCCTGGGATGATAACCTGAGCGGAAGGCAAATGCTTAACATGCTGAGCTATCCAGGTGCCTTTTTTTTAAAGGTTTATTTGTTAGAGCGATTGAGAGAGAGTGCACACACATTGGGTGGGGGGGCAGGCAGGGGAGAGGGAGAGAGACTGTCAAGCAGACTCCCCACTGAGCGCAGAGCCACACATGAGGCTCGGGATTGTAGAGATCACAACCCAAGCCAAAACCAGGAGTCAGAAGCTCTATTGACTGAGCCACCCAGGCACCCCAGAATTTCAGAATTTTTTAAAAGGAACCAAAAATCTAGTGTTTTTTTGTTTGTTTGTTTTGGGTTTTTTTTGGTGAATTCCCTATTTGATAAATACTGCTCAAAGTTTAAAATAATTTGGGATAAACAAAACATACGGAAGACCTATTTTGACCCACTTCAGGTTACCACTTTATGATCTCATTTGAAATTTGAACTCTGTAACTAGTAAGCAGTGTGTCCTTGCTATACCATATATTTTTTTTCAGGTTTTAAAACTTTATTGCATATTAAAAAAATTGTGCATTCCAATAATTAAAATCATTTGAAAAAAAAATGGCACTCTGATTAAACTGCGTATTACAGCCTGCAGGACACCTTGGACCAGCTTGATCTTTCCTCTACATTTCCCTGTCATCCCACCACCCAGCTTCTTCCTTCACCAACATGCAAGTTCTTTTCCTTCCCTGCCAGCCAGGCAGGCAGATGGGAGAGGCAGGAGCCTTCGTTGTCAGTAGTTCTCCATTCTTTGATGTGAAAAGGGGCAGCACAGTCATTTAAACTTGATCCGACCTCTTTGCATCTTACAAAGTTAAACAGCTAAAAGAAGTAAAATAAGAAGGCAATGCTTGTGGAATGTACAGTGCATATTGGCGGCACACGCCTCATTGCGATTCGCCTGCTTGCTTCTCCTGTTCAATCGTTTCTTTTGAAGGCAGTGGATTTTTCTGTTGCGTTTCTGTCTTCTTCAATTTCGACTTATCGAATTTCTCAATCTCAGCCATATCGGGTTTGTCAGACATGGTTGCAAAGGAAGTGGAGCGAGATGCGCGAGCGAGGAGAGTCTGGTCTGCTCAGTGGCGGCCGCCGAATCGCTATACCATATTTTTAAAAGATTTGGCGGTCTAGGGAATCGAACATGATGGTATATAAGTTTTATATATTCGATCTCATTTTCCTCCTCTATATGTAAAGTGGGAGATAATGCCACTTAATAGATTGGGAAACTTAAGTATTTATCCATGGTCAGCTGCTAAGGCTAAGAGCTGTGTTTATAAATGCACAAGTCTTTTGACCTCTACTCCAGAACTTTTTCCATTAAACTTAATGGTTTCAAACTTTAATGAGCCGCAGAATCACTTGGGTGCTTGCTAAAAATGTAGGTTCCCAACCAGCACAGCTCTGTGGGTCTGGAGTGAGGTTCAGGAAATTACATTTTATTTTTTGTTTTTTTATTTTTTATTTGTTTTTTTAAGTAGGCCTCACGCCCAGCATGGAGCCCAATACAGGCCTTGAACTCAAAACTGTGGGACTGAGATCTTAGTCAAGGTCAAGAATTGGACACTTAACAAACTGAGTCACCCAGGTGCCCCAGGAGATTACATTTTAAACAAGCTCCCCCAAAGAATTTTCTCTGGGCCATGTGAAAAAAATAGGCTTCTGAGAAAATTACCTTCACTACAGCAAGTAGGGGAGACACTTGGTTCTTTACTCATCTAAAATGTATTCGTGGGGCACCTGGGTGGCTCAGTGGGTTAAAGCCTTTGCCTTCTGCTCAGGTCATGATCTCAGGGTCCTGGGATCGAGCCCCGCATTGGGCTCTCTGCTCAGCAGGGAGTCAGCTTCCCCCTCTCTCTCTGCCTGCCTCTCCTCCTACTTGTGATCTCTCTCTCTGTCAAATAAATAAAAAATCTTAAAAAAAAAATCTTATTCGTGATTTTGGGTCTGAATTAGTGTAATGCTGTGTCTTTTTCTTAGTAGTTTTATCCTTAGCCTGGTTTACATTGTTTCCTCTACCGTATTATGGACTTCTTGCCCTAGGTTAATTCCCATGATTTTTTTTTAAATTGTGTTATTAAAATGAAACTGGTTTATGTAGGGGACGCCTGGGTGCCTCGGTGGGTTAAGCCTCTGCTTTCAGTTCAGATCATGATCCCAGGGTCCTGGGATCAAGTCCCACATCGGGCTCCTTGCTCAGCGGGGAGCCTGCTTCTCCCTCTGCCTCTGCCTGCCGCTCTGCCTGCTTGTGCTCTCTCTCTCTGATAAATAAATAAATAAAATCTTTAAAAAAATTAAAGGAAACTGGTTTATGTAGAAACTGGATTTCTTACTTAGGCAAGAAAGTGTCCAAGAAACTTTTTTTTTTTTAAGATTTATTTATTTTAGAGAGAGACAGCTTGCCAGGGGGTGGGGGTAGAAGAGAGTCTCAAGCTAATTTGGTGCTAAGCATGGAGCCTGAC
Source organism: Ailurus styani (assembly GCA_002007465.1). NCBI lineage: Eukaryota > Metazoa > Chordata > Mammalia > Carnivora > Ailuridae > Ailurus > Ailurus styani. The sequence continues at coordinate 845,663 of LNAC01000398.1, read as the reverse complement.
TGGGGGCTTGATCTCAGGATGCTAAGATCATGACCTACCTGAAACCAAGAGCCTGACGCTTAATGGACTGCGCCACCCAGGTGCCCCTCAAAGAAACTTTTAAAATGAGCAATATAGAGTATATAGTGATAGTGATTTCTTGTAAGTAAAATAATCCAATCAGGTAGAAATAGCTGAAAATATAAAAATTCACTAGTGAACCAGTATTTGATAAATAGGAACAGAGAAGAGACAGAATTGCTTTCAAAGCTGTATGGAATCATAGATTTTTACAACTGTTAAAAAAAAAAAAATTTCTAGGGATGACCTAGGATCTCTGGACTCTTAGCAGAGCCTCTGAAGGAAATCAGGGGGATTTTGAGTAATTTGAATCTACTTGACATTCTGAATTTATTCTTATATTCCATGTGGACTTCATCTGTTACAAATTTGATACACTGTGGATTAGTATCTTGCTATTCAGTACACATACATAGCTGCCATTTTCTTCTAGGTGACAATAATAGTAAAATAGTAAACGTCTTGACAATTTTTAATTTATTCAGTTTTGTTTCAATTAAATATATTTTCTTAGATGATTTGAACTATACATTTAATTTGGAGAAGGTTTTGCTAAAATTTTGTTTTATTTTTTAAAGATTTTATTTATTTGAGAGCCCATGAGAGCACGAGCAGGGGAAAGGGGCAAAGGGAGAGAGAGAAGCAGGTTCCACACTGAGCAGGGAGCCTGACTTGGGGCTCGATCCCAGGACCTTGGGATCATGACCTGGGCCAAAGGCAGATGTTTGACTGAGCCACACAGGCACCCCTAAAATTACGCTTCTTTGGGTTCATACTTTTGGCTTGGATTTAATGTTTATGTAACATTGCCTTTCATACTCAGTCTCATTTTGTTAATGGAATGGTATATGGGAAACATTTTTGGATGATTTTTGGTTATTGATCCTGGATAATAACTTTCTCCCACCTGTAAATAGAGTTGTTTCATTATCACCAAACTACATGTAAAACATAATTTGTCACAGCTTCTATTTTAGAGTATCATTCATTTTATTTTTAAAAATACCAAACTTGGAGGGGCACCTGGGTGGCTTAGTTGTTAGGGGTTTGCCTTTGGCTCAGTCGTGATCCCAGGGTCCTGGGATCGAGCCCCCGCATCGGGCTCTCCCTGCTCAGTGGAAGCCTGCTTCTTCCTCTCCCACTCCCCCCGCTTGTGTTCCCTCTCTCACTGTGTCTCTGTCAAATAAATAAAATCTTTTTAAAAAGTGCCAAATTTGGAAATGAAAAGAAAACTTGATTTTTTAAAAATTTTCTTTCTCTTTTTAAAATATTTTTTATTTTTTAAAAATTTCTGAAGCCTTAAGGAGATAATTGGTTTATTTTTTTTTT
>LNAC01000398.1:784330-844070 GCA_002007465.1 Ailurus styani | reverse complement strand
AAGGCAGAGGCTTTAACCCACTGAGCCACCCAGGCGCCCGAGGTAATTGGTTTAGAGTTCAACATCCTACATGGTCATTTATAGTTTCCAAAGCATCTTCTATTTGTTATCTCTTGATCTGCATTCCAAACCTGAAAGTGAGGATAGTATCCATTTTGCAGGGGAGGCTACTGAGACTCAGGCTCTTGCTGTCAAAGGTGACACTGTGGTTAGAAATTATTTCTTATTGGAGAACTGAGATTTTGTAGCCCAGCCTTTTTAGGGACGTCTTAGAAAAATACAGGAAAAAAAATAAAGATGAACTGGGGAGAGGGTTAATGTGGAAAGTAAAGAAGGAGCAGTTTAAATGAAGCTAGAAAGTCTTTTTTGTGTTATTGAGGGATCCTGGAATAGTAAAAAATTCTCAGTGTAGTTATGGAAAACTTAACCAATAGTAAAAGAATACAGCTCTAAGGAGGTGTTGGATTGTTGATTTATTACAATGCCATAGGACTGGCTACTGTCTACATAACTCTCCCAAATATTATCTACTCAGATATTTTTCACTCTTTAAACTTGCTAAGAATTGAAGTGAGCCAGGGTGCCTGACTGGTGCAGTCAGAATAAATATTATTCAACTCTTGATCTCTTGGTTGTGAATTTGAGCCCCGTGTTGGGTGTAGAGATTACACAAATGAATGAATGGATGGATGAATGAATGAATGAGCAAACAAGCTTAAAAAATATTAAAGTGAGCCTCAAGTCTTTCTAACTCCTTAAACATGTGATGCCTGCTTCTTAATTGCTAACGAATGACAGATAAAACAAATTGAACAAGTCTGTAAGTAATGCAAAATCCAAATATTTCTTTATGATACATTATATATTTTTTGAGATGTAGAGGCCTGGATAATATAGCCCTATGTTATATTTGATGAAATAATTACTTGATGTACAAGACAGTTAAATTTTCAGAATTTCATGGCATGAAGCAGAAAGCACTGTGATGACTAAATAAATAGACCTGAACAAGTTCTATGAACCCACTATGAACATGTTCATTATTTTGAGTCAACAAATGCTTTTTAATTGACACGACTCTATCCCAGATATTGTGTCAGTTACTTGATACAAACATAAGTAAAACTTGGTGCACAGAAATGTTACCCAACATTTTTTTAAACTAGGGACCTAATAGTCTTTTTCCTTTACCCCCTGAGCCCTGTGTTTTTTTGGGTTATTTTAACCTGAAATTGTATGTATGCATTGTTTTCTTTTCAGAGAGAGAGAATGTGTATACCTGCATGGGAGGGGGAGGGGCAGGTGGAGAGAGGGAGAACCCCAAGCAGGCTCATGCCTAATGTGGAGCCTGATGCAGGGGTTGATCTCAAGACCCTGAGATCTCAACCTGAGCCGTAATCAAGAGTCCGATGCTTAACCGACTGAGGCACCCAGGTGCCCCCCCTGAAATTGTATTTATTAAATTGGTTTTCCCATTTAAAAAATAAATTGATCTTCACATTATGGTTGCTATGAGACAGCCTTCAGTGAGTTGGTATAATTTTAGCTAAAACAATCTTATTTGGAGTAAAAGTATGATATTTCTTTAGGTGATTTTTTTTTAATTGAAAGCACCTCATGAACTCCCTTTATTAATCTCTTCTAAGGGTTTGAGTATCTCATATCATCCCTGATGAGATACAGTTTAACATTCTGATTCCATAACATGTTCATTAGTAATGCCTTTTTGCCTCTTTTCTGTCCTTGTTTAGTAATATAGACTATGTGATTAAAATTGAACTATTTTATCTGGGGAAGGCAGATCTGATACCCTGGTAAGATGGAAGGATGGGATTTCTTTAGGTCACAGTCAAATTTCTGTGCCCGGGGGCGCCTGGGTGGCTCAGTGGGTTGACCCTCTGCCCGCATCAGGCTCTCTGCTCAGCGGAGGGCATGCTTCCCCCTCTCTCTCTGCCTGCCTATCTGCCTACTTGTGATCTCTCTGTCCAGAAAAAAAAAAAAAAAGCTTTATTAAAATAAATAAACAAACCAGAGTTGAGTTTCTATTAAAAAAAAAATTCTGTGCCCTTAGAAAATATCTGTATTTGAAAATCAAATTAATCTGGTTGTATAGATAACTAAACTGGCTATGGTAAGAATATATTTATTTCTGTACTGGAGAATTTGAATTCTGTTGAGTAGGAAGTCTTTTTTTTTTTTTTTTTTTTAAACCTTAGGAACTGTGGGAGTGCCTGGGTGGCTCAATCAGTTAACCGTCTGCCTTCGGCTCAGGTCATGAGCTTGGGGTCCTGGGATCGAGCCCCATATCTGGCTCCCTACTCAATGGGGAGCCTGCTTCTCCCTTTCCCCCTGCTCCTCCCCCCCCCTTGTTCTCTTGAATAAAATCTTGAAAAAAAAACAACTTAGAAACTCTATAAGGAATAGTTAATGTGCTTGATGTTTCTAGTTAGTGTTTCGGGGGGGTAGCATTTATCATATAGTTACTAAGAAAAATACTTAAATGATGCTGAAAGTAATCGTTTTTATGGTACTAAAGACTTATTTTCAGGAGAAATTTGCAAAAGTGACACTTTGGCTGAGAAATAGTTGTACCATTTTTTACTGTTTCTGGGAGTTGTGTGTAATCACTGTTTTAATAAATGAAATTATATTTAAATGCATAAACATAGCTTACTAAGAGTCCTATTTTGAATAGTTTTGCAAATCAGAGAATATTTCATACATGTATTTGAATTGCTAAAAGAAAGAAATAAATAGAGTTAAAGATGCCAGGACAGGCTCTTGGTCTTAATCAGTTTAGTGGCCTTTTGGAAGTGGATATTGTGACTTTGATGGCTTTTAATATTTATTTCTGCTTTATTAGGATCAATCTTTTTTAACATTTTATTTATTTATTTGACAGAGAGAGAGAGAGATCACAAGTAGGCTGAGAGGCAGGCAGAAAGAGGAGAAAGCAGGTTCCCTACTGAGCAGAGAGCCCGACTCGGGACTCGATATCAGGACCCTGAGATCATGACCTGTGCTGTGAAGGCAGAGGCTTTAACCCAATGAGCCACCCAGGCACCCCAGGATCAGTCTTTTAAAACTATTTTAGACACCTTAAGAGAACATCAGATATTTTTAAGTGTTTTCAGGTATATGCATTAGCTCTGTAAATGTTCTGCCGCACCCCCATATCAGAAGTTTAAGTTGGTGAGATTATTTTGTCTAATTATTGGTAATTAATGGGGGTTTAGAACTTTTTCTTGATCACTGTCATATGCCCAATGCCTTCCAACAGTGTAGTAGCAGTTCAGTAAATAATTTGGAATGAATATTTGTTGACTCCGTCTTAGTAAGGGGAAAGGCAGCAGAAAGAAATTGAGTTGTTCTTGTATCTATTGACTGTCTATCCAGTGTTTTAATTACTTTGGAAGCTTCATTTCTAATTTGTTTCTATGGGGAAATCATATGATTTTGAAGTGTGGCCGTTTACCAGATTATGGTTGTTTTTTAATATCTTTTCCCCAATTGTTGTGTTCCTGGAGTTTGTCTCTCAAAAAAGTATTTCTCTTCAGTCCAATTCTTTGGGCCAGTTTTGTAGATTAGTCTCTTTATTTTCAAATCAAAACTGATTCATAAGGGATTTTCTCAGAAACAAGGTGACTGTAGTCAGTGAATTTTTATATTTGGCCTTATTTCCTCTTCAGTTATGATAAGTCATGGTAGCTTCACATTTTAGCAAGAGATGCATATTTATATATGCATGTTAAGTACTTTTGTCATATAAGTAGAAGTAATACTACCTTTTAAAATATACAAAGTATAATTTGGGTTGGTTAATGAAACATGAAAAGTTTTTTTCTTCTCTTTAAAAAAATTTTTTGCGGGGGTCACCTGGTGGCTTAGTCGGTTAAACATCTGCCTTTAGCTCAGGTCATGATCCAGGGGGCTCGGGAGCCTCCTTATCCCTCTCCTGCCTGCTGCCAACACACACCCCTTCCCCGCTCATGCTCATTCACTCTCTCTCTCTCTCTTTCTCTCAAATAAATTAAATAAATATTTAATGTATTTTTTTTGCTGAGGTATAATTGTCATACAGGATATTAGTTTCAGGTATACTACATAATGATTCAGTATTTGTATATATATTTAAGGTTTTAATTTAGAAAATATGAATATCAATTTTTTTCCATCACATGAATACACCAGTATTTTTTTTTTTTTTTTTTTTTTCTTTTTTTTTTTTTTTTTTTTTTTTTCCCTCCTCTTCTTCAGTTGGCTAGATCACATAGTATTTATTGATCTTTGGCTGAGGAGGACAATTTCTTCTAAGGAAAGTGTGTAGTGTTCTCTTGGAAGTTGTCTCTTTTGGAGTGAAATAAACAATAAAATGTTCTTTTTTTTTTTTTAAGATTTTATTTATTTATTTGACACAGAGAGAGATTACAAGTAGGCAGAGAGGCAGGCAGAGAGACAGGGAGAGGAGGAAGCAGGCTCCCTGCTGAGCAGAGAGCCCGATGTGGGCCTTGATCCCAGGATGCTGAGATCATGACCTGAGCCGAAAGCAGAGGCTTTAACCCACTGAGCCACCCAGGCGCCCAAAAATGTTCTTAATTTAATGGATTTTAAGAAATATTTTCCCCTTTAAAGGAAACAAAGATATAGGAAACCTGGATTTAGTTCAGTTTATTTTATTACTTTATTTTTAATTGGATTTTATGTATTTTTATTTTTAAATTTTAATTACATTTTAAAAAATATTTCAGAGAGAGAAAGAGAACAAGCAGGGAGAGGGGCAGAGAAGCAGACTCCCCACTGGGCAGGGAGCCTGATGTGGGGCTCATGACCAGAGCCAAAGGTAGACGCCCAGTCCACTAAGCCATCCAGGTGTCCCTTTAAAATATTTTTAATTTTTAATTTAATTTTTTTTTTAAGATTTTATTTATTTATTTGACAGAGAGAGACACAGTGAGAGAGGGAACACCAGCAGGGGGAGTGGGAGAGGGAGAAGCAGGCTTTCCTACAGAGCAGGGAGCTTCATGCGGGAGTCGACCCCAGGACCCTGGGTTCATGATCTGAGCCGAAGGCAGACGCTTAACAACTGAACCACCCAGGCACCCCTAGTTTTTAATTTTATTTATTTTTTTAAGTTTTTTTTTTAAGATTTTAATTTATTTATTTGACAGAGAGATCACACGTAGGCAGATAAGCAGGCAGAGAGGGGGGGGGGAAGCAGGCCCTCTACTGAGCAGAGAGCCTGATGCGGGGCTCGATCCCAGGACCCTGAGATCATGACCTGAGCCGAAGGCAGAGGCTTAACCTACTGAGCCACCCAGGCGCCCCTAAAGATTTTATTTTTAAATAACCTCTGTACCCAACATGGGGCTCAAACTTATTACAACCTTGAGATCAGGAGTCACATGCTATACTGACTGAGCCATCCAGGCACCCCGGTTCAATTTATTTTTCAAAAAATAAGTTGAATTTTCTAGAGAATATCATATTAGCAAACATTTGGTTCCTATCTACTTTTTGAAAAGTCATCACTTTAAGTTGTTGTTCAGGTTTTCCACAGTGGTGGTCTTTATGATAGGATTTATCATTAATCACGAATGAATAAGTTGAGAGGTTTTTGTTTTGTTTTTTAAGTTGAAGTCTCTTCCTGTATTATATATTGTTCGCTGTCTTTTCCCACTAGGATTTTTCCTTCGTCTGGAGCCTCTTTAATAATGGAAAGAAATTACTGCTTGGCCCAGACAATATCATCTTCAGATTGTTTTTTGTTTGGGTTTTTTGTTGTTGTTGTTGTTGTCATATATATATTTTATAATGAAGCTCTGTTCCCAAGTTGGGCTTGAATTCACAACCCCGAAATCAAGGGTTATGTGTTCCACCCATTAAGCCAACCAGGCACCCCTGTATTTTTTTTTAATTGAAGTATGATTAGTGTACAGTGTTATATCAATTTCAGGTGTACAACATGATTCAGCAGTTCTGTACAGTACTCAGTGCTTACCACAATAAGTGTGGTTCCCCTCTATTACCAATGTTATTATAATACTTTCAGATTATTTTTAAAGCCAGACTCTGTATTTTCTGTGATGAGTTACCTCTGAGTGGGCTAATTACAAGTGTGAAAGCCATTTCGATGCCACTTTCTCTGGAGTTTCTGGTCTCCTTCAAAGCTTGGCTTTGTTGTATGCAGAAAAAAAGATGTTGGCAAGCCCGGGAAGACTTCATTAAAAGGAAACAAATTTCTAAGGAAAGCTACTTCAGGAGTTTTATTCATTCATAATAGAACTCAAATATACATAAGTTTTCTAAGCTCTTAGTGTAAAAGGTTGTTTTCCAGACCTTTTACTTACATATTTTTTTAAAAATGTCTTGATGACTCCCTTCCCAACCCACAAATCCTCTTAGAGTTCTTTTAGTGAAGGAAATGATCACTGTCCAGTTGATCTGTCTTTGATGTTACTTCTTTAAGGAGAAGTCCCAGCTGGGGCCCTGAATACTGATTTACCAGAATGAATAGTTAAATTAGAAATTGGAAGCTAGAGCTAGTTCTCTCGCTTTAACCCCCCCCCCCCCGAATTGTTAAAGAGGAGGTTGTACATGTTCTCAAGTAGCAGTGCAAAAATCTCACATCCTGGGCCAACGAATGTGAAAACAACTGCTGTAGCACAAAGTGTCCTTCCTCTTCTTCAGCTGAAATTGGGGGAGGGACAAACCAATTGTTACTTTACCCCTTCCCATCTGCCTGCTAGAAGGCCTATTTCCTACCCTGATGGTTTCTGCCTAACAAATGGTGTTTCTTTTTTACAGCATTATGATCCTGGACTTGTTGTGGTGATGGTAAACTTAGCAGTGGTAATTTTTTATTTTCAGACTGAATTACTCCTTTTGTCATCAGTGCACCAATATGTTAGGCTTACTTTCTCTGTTGTAGCCTTCATCCTTCTGCTTGGTCTTTTTCATTTTCCTTTCCTTTCCTTATGCAACTTGTCTGATCCTTGTTCATTAAAGGGTACTGTTAAGAAGGGATGTATCTGTTTGTGTTAGAACTGCCAAAAAAAATCAGTTACAACATTAAATTCTAATACTGTCAAAAACTTGATTTTCCCACAATGTAATGGGCACTAGCACTTGCTACTGCAATTTATAAATAAATTAAAACAAACTTTGACTGCCTTAGAAGGCAAAAGTACTAATGCAGAGTTTATAAACAGGGGTTTACAGAGGTAATGAATTTGTACTGAAACTTTGATTCTTGCAAAACAAATTCTGACCAAAAAAGAAACCAAAACCAAAAAAAGTAAATTCCTTTGACATTTCTTTTCAATTCTTTCATTGGAACATTTGTGTATTTTACCAGTAAATCCCTGATTGAGACGTTATGAAAGTGATATTGCACCTAGGAAGTCATTTTTATAACCTGTCTTTAATTTGGTCCTTTTGCTAAAGATTGCAGTCACTGCTTATTTATTATACCATTGGGCATAAGGTAGTATGCATTTTCATTTTAACTGGCAGTCTTTGATAGTTTCTAAAAGAAGGCTGTATTTTAGAACTTTTTTCCTTTTTTTTCCCTGACATGAAAAGGTCTTTATTAACTTAAACTTTCACTGTGATAATTATTCCTAATTATCTCCTTATTTATTGTTTGAAAACTATAATGGGACATTGGTGATAAGTAAACTTCTGAATTTGTCTTTCATTATGTTTTAAAGACAAAAACACATATGGAGCAACTGGATATAAGTGGTTGCCAATCACTTTGAAAACAGTTTCTTCTTTTTTCTTCAGGACCAAGCCTAGTCATGAATATGGCATTTATATATTTTTAATTGGTTTCGGTAATACCTCATATTTAGCCTTACAAAACTCAACTTTTTAGCCCAAAGGTATAATACATATGTGTGTATAACAGCAACAACAAAAACACACAAACCCCCCCCCCAAAAAAAAACAATTGTTTACACCAGCCTGAGTGAAATGATGAGGGAAGTAAACATTGTGTTTTTTCACTAAAGGTGTACAACGGATAAGGTAAGTCAGTCCTCTTTTCAGTGGGCTTACATCACAATAAACAGCGCAAGTTGTGATGTAAAACAGCTGTGGTAGTAAAGTGCTTGTCTGCCCCATTTTGCTTTGTTTGGCTGGTTATGAGTGGATTAAATATACATTTAAAAAAATCTCCAGCATAGATTGATTAGTTTAAAGTCAATTTTCTTCGCAACTAGTCCTTTTCACAGCTTACCGATTGCCACAGCCAGTGTTAAATCCACTCTGGAAAATGAGACCTCAGAGCACCAGTTTTAAAAGTAAAAACAATTTTGTCCCTAAGGGCAACTAACTGTTGCTTTTTATATAAATTTTGTCACAGCCCCAGTTAATTGTTGAAAACAAAAAAATATTAAAATGCTGAATTGCAATTATAGAGTTTTCCTGTATCATGTTTGAAACTGTGCTTTTTTTTAAAAATTTAAGCATATCAGTTGAGATATTTATTACTAGTTTTAAAAGTGTGTATGGGAAGATGTCAGTGGACAGTAAGAGTTATTCTTGATGGAAAGTTATTTGGGGATCATTTTAAAAAGCAGTTTCTAAAGTTTTTTGTTTTAAATCTCCTGGTGCCATTGCTTAGAAGTGCTTTGCATTACTTATTTAACTTTGTCATAGTAATCTGGAATTTTCCCCAACTGGAATGTCAGCCAAGGTGGTTATTTGGGCTTAAACTGGGAGAGGTAGGTTTGGTTGTAAGCTGTGAGAATGGCTTGTGTTTGGTTCACTGTAGCTTTCTGGTCTCTGCACTCCAAGGCAAGATCTCTAACCACCCAAACCCAATGTATAAAGTGAACTGTTGGCTTAGCTTTGCCTCTTACCTTGATTATGTGTTCCTCTTACAGGGAGAACAGATCCCATTCCGATTGTCGTCAAGTATGATGTCATGGGCATGGGTCGCATGGAAATGGAGGTAAATTGATCTTGTTAGCTAACTTTTTAAAATGGTGTATTTAAAATTGATATTAATTCCAAATTCAGATGCCAGTACAAAAATACACTTATTAGATATAGTTTTAATTTTTTTCTTAGGAAATTAAAAAATATATTTTTATTTTATATATATAAATATATATAAATATATTTTTATATTCTCATTTAGTGCTGGGTTTGAGGCAGGTAGGTGACAGATAACGCCCCTGTTTAAACAGGGGCATAAGGTAGTTGAATGTTTTGCCACAAGGCAAGATCAGACTTAAAACCCAGATCCTGGTGCTCATTTCATTAGGCAGTGTTGTTCAACTCTGAAAATATTTGCTGAAGTAGAAGCTTTGCCCCTGTGTACAGCTGTCATCTGTGATACCTTCTTTTCATTGCCTAAAATATTTTCTCCATTTACTCCTGATTCTTCGGCATTGAGCATTGAAGTAAAGTCTGTTAATCATCAAAAAATGTGCCTGTTGGGAACCACCAGCACGAAAGGATTAATTAGCTATTTTGCACACATTTTTCTCTGTGGGGTGACAATAAAGTAAGAGGTAGATGAATATAATATGAAGTTTTTATTTTCATGTAATACTGTACTTATGCAAATGACTTTTTAATAGCTAGTTGGGGTGCTTTAGGAATTAAGACTAATTATATCTATTTTTGTTAAGCTCGATTATGCTGAAGATGCTACCGAACGGCGCCGTGTCCTAGAAGTAGAAAAAGAAGACACAGAAGAATTGAGACAGAAGTACAAGGTACTTGAATGAAGCCATTCTTTCATCTTGGGTGCTCACGCTGGAAGTGATACTCATTTTGGTGAAAAGGATCTCTGTTGATGACAGCAATTGTTTGACCTTTGGTGATGATTAGTAGCAGGCCTCAGGTTTCTGTTACTTTCCTGTATTGCTGTTGTAAAAACTAGAGAGCTAATACCCACTTCATAAGTCTGTTGGAATGATCGCATTAGTCTTTGAAAACACAGTGCCTGTACATAGTAGGGAGTAGTAGCAGTAAAAATTGTTATGTAAGAGTCCTTTGGGAACTTGAACCTATTGACAAGACTTTTGTTTTCAATGGATGGGGTATTTTAAGAGTAACAAACTGAGGGGCCACCCCGGTGGCTCAGTTGGTTAAGCAACCGACTTTTGATTTCCTTCGGCTCGGGTCATAAGATTGAGCCCTGTGTTGGGTTCTGCATTGGGCATGGAGCTTGCTCAAGACTCTTCTCTCTTTCTCTCCCTTTCCCCCTTGTTCTCTCTTTAAAAAAAAAAAAGAGAAAACATCAGTATTTTCCTTTTTAAGGGATTAGTTAAAACTGTAGAAACCTGTAGTTTAGACCGTGTTATAAGTTAGCTTTCAAATTGACCAGGGAACATGCCTTTCAAGATGTACTATGCCCAGGGCGCCTGGGTGGCTCAGTGGGTTAAAGCCTCTGCCTTCGGCTCAGGTCACGATCTCAGGGTCCTGGGATCGAGGCCCACATCGGGCTCTCTGCTCAGCGGGGAGCCTGCTTCCTCCTCTCTATCTGCCTGCCTCTCAGCCCACTTGTGATCTCTCTCCCTCTGTGAAATAAACAAATAAAATATATATAAAAAAAAAAGATGTACTATGCCCAGTCTCTACTATAAAATAGGTAAATTTGAAGGTAAGAAATAAGCTTAGTTAAGATTATCATATAGAAAGTGATTTTCGTCATGAACCTTAAAGTGGAAAGAGGGAAAAGGGATTTATTTTTAAAAATCTGTTCTACCATAAAAAATAACTAATATAAAAACTGACATCTATAAGGAGAAATGTCACATCTACCACAGTAGTGGGAGATTTTAATATATCTCTTTAAATAATTGATTTAAAAAGAAGAAAAATTCAGCAAAGACATTTGGAAGGTTTGAATAACATATTAACAGATTTTACCTACTGGTTATATAGAACTGTGAATCCAATAACTTTGAAAATCAGAAATTTTGAAAATATATGGATTTTTTTTTTTTTCTAAGATTTTTGACAGAGACGGTGAGAAAGGAAATACAAGCAGGGAGCCTGATGTGGGGCTCGATCCCAGGACCCTGGGATCATGACCTGAGCCGAAGGCAAACGCTTAACGACCGAGCCACCCAGGCGCCTCAGAACTTTAATTTAAACAAAATTTTCTGTCATAACCCATGTCATAAAGTAGCAACAAATTTCAAAGAACTGAAATCAAGTCACAAAGCAATCAGTTTTTATTTTTTTAAATATTTACTTATTTTTTCTAAAGATTTTATTTATTTATTTGACAGAAGGTGAGAGAGGGAACACAAGCAGGGGAAACGGGAGAGGGAGAAGCAGGCTTCACACTGAGCAGAGAGCCAGATGCGGGGCTTGATCTCAGGACCCTGCGATCATGAGGTGCCCCAGCAATCAGTTTTTTAAATAAAAGAAAAAGCCCTGTTAAGTTATGAGAAAATTATTTTAGTTTCCAGTCAGTGAAAGAAAAAATCATAGTGATAATTGGAAAATATTTTGGTCTGAAAGATACAAATACTACATATCAAAACTTGTAGGATAACTTAAAGCAATATCATATGTGATAGCAAATTTATATCCTTAATTGCTATTTAGAGAAAGCAGGAAATGAAGTAAATATTTCTTAGTTAGGAAAAGAAGCAAAATTAAACCCAAAGAATGTAAAAGAAATAATAAAAGATAATAAAGGTTAACAGAAACGAAACAAAAAACAAAGCCAAAATTTAGGTACTTTGGTGATATTAAGGAAGAAAAGAACTTAGAAAACCAGTGTCAGTATTGAGAAGATGCCATTGCAGATGCAGTAAGCAACACTAAAAGATAAAAATATTATGATTAACTTCAAGCCACTGAATGTAAAAATTAGGTTTAAATGGACAAATTCCTAAGAAATAGAACTTGCTAAAGTATACTAAAAAAGAAAAAAGAAAACTTCAGGAATTCTGTACCTATTACATGAATTGAATCCATAGTAAAAAGTCTTTCCATAAAGCTGAAATAAGTTCACTAGTGAGTTCTATCAAAATTCATAAAAGAAATAACTTCAGTCTTAACCAATAATTTCTTATCTTCCAGAGAATTGAAAAGAAAAAATCCCAGGTCATTTCATGAGAGATTAATACCACCTTGATTCTAAATCCTGACAAGAAGGATACTTAACATGACACTCTGATTTATAGCACAGATGCAAATCTTAAACCATTAGCAAATACTAGAACCAATTCAGGATATATCATGACCAAATTGTGCAAAGAATGCAAGATTGATTTAATGTTAAAAATGTATATAGTCAACCACATTAAGAGATTAAAAGAAAAAAGCTATATGACTATCTCAATAAACGCCAAAAAAGCATTATATAAAGTTCTGCATTCATGTGTGATGAAAAGTCTTGTCCATATTGATAAAGAATCTTCTGATAGAAAGCCTACAAAAACCATATGTGAGATACCATATTTAAGATTTAAAAGTTGAAAACTCTCCTTTGGGATGGGGAGATAGCAAGGATGCCTGCTCTCATTGTTTCTGTTAAGTATTGTGCTGAAGGTCCTAAGCAGCACAGTAAGGTAGACAGGCAGAAACAAACAAACAAACCAATATTTAAATATATAAGAGATGAAAGGAAGAGACAAAACTGTTTTTGTTTGCAGGTGTGATTACGTACATAGATATCTGAAGGAATTTACAGGTAAATTATATAAATTAGTAACAGTTTAGCTAGATGCTGTTTTCAGAATCTTAAATTAAAATTTATATATATATATATATCAACAGAGAAAATGGCCATTACAGAAATTTCAGCATGAGTAATAGCAAAGAAATTTATGAAACACCTAGGAGTTAGAAGACAGACCCTTATATATTTGACCATATATGCCATATAATACAATAATCATACCGTAAATAATCTGTGTAAAAGGAGAAAACATAGAGCTTATAGAAGATAGTATAGAGGATTCTCTCTTCTAGCTGTATCTAACTTACATTTACTTATTTTTCACTTCAGCAATATTTTCTTTGATGTTTTATTATGAAAATTGAGCATACAGAAAAATGGAAAGAACTATATAGTTGGGGTGCTGGGTGGCTCAGTGGGATAAGCCTCTGCCTTCGGCTCAGGTCATGGTCTCAGTGTCCTGAGATCGAGCTCCCCATCGGGCTCTTTGCTCAGCTGGGAGCCTGCTTCCCCTTCCCCCTCTGTCTGCCTCTCTGCCTACTTATGATCTCTCCCTCTCTGTCAAATAAATAAATAAAATCTTTAAAAAAAATCTATATAGTTAATACCCATATACCAACCACCTATACTCCATAATTAACATCTGTAAATATGTTTTATTACACGTCTGACTTTTTTTTTTTTTAATGATTTATTTATTTGAGAGACGCCTGGGTGGCTTGGTTGGTTAGGCCTCAGCCTTTGGCTCAGGTCATGATCCCAGGGTGCTGGGATCAAGTTCTCAGTCGGGCTCCTTGCTCAGCAGGGAGCCTGCTTCTCTCCCTCTGCCTGCTTCTCTTGCTTGTGCTTCTCTCTCTCTCTCTCTCTCTCTTTTTCTCTCTGCCAAGTAAACAAATAAAATCTTAAAAAAAAAAAAAGATGTATTTATTTGAGAGAGAGTGAGTGTGGGGTTAGGGAGGGGCAGAGGGCGAGAATCTTGAAGCAGACTTTCCATTGAGTGCAGAGGACATGGGGCTCCATCCCACACTCATAAGATCATGACCTGAGCTGAAACCCAAAAGTTGAACACTTAAGACTCATTAACTGACTAAGCCAGCCAGGTGCCCCACATGTCTGACCTTTTCAAAAACAGCCTCACTGAAAATGACTTTCTAAATTCTTAAAATATCTCTTTTATCCTATTTCTAATTTGTTTTTGGTTTTTTAGTAATGTCTGGGTTTTGTCTTTGGGGTGCTATTTGTGCCCTTTTTGCTTTTTAAACACTTCAATGTTTTTATAATTTGTTTCAAATCTGTTATCTGTAGTACTTGATATGTGTCTTTATAGTTTATTGCATCTCTTGACTTTTTCACAGTGGTTTGTTTCCTTGTGTAGCTTGCAGTTTTGATTGTCATCTCATCATTCTGTGGAAGTTTCTTGTATTCTAGATTTTGGAGGGAGTGCTTATGAGATAGTTTCATATGTGTCTTTGCTAGCATCTAGGTTCTTTAACTTCTGATGGACTGGTTTTTAAAAATGTTAATCCCTAAACTAAGGATTCCTGCTGTGAGTAGAAAGTATAAATCCATTAAGTCCACCAATGACCCATCTGAAGTTCCAACCTCTTATTCATGACCCTTTCCATTTACACCCTGATACATGGTGAGTTTCTTGATGTCTTCATGGGCAGAAGGTAATGGGTAATGAGGTAGTGCAGTTTTTCTAGTTCCTGTTTCAAGGATGGAGACAACTCTTTTTTTTTTTTTTTCTTGAGTAATCTCTATACTCAACATGGGGCTCGAACTCACAACCCTGTGATCAGGAGTTGTAAGCTGTACCGACTGAGTCAGCCAGGCATTCCATGGAAACAACTCTTCCTATCTCTGAACTTTTCACAGGGAGAGCCTACTAGCTTTCTGTCATCAAGATCCTAAAGCCTCATCTTGAAGCATCTAGGGATTGCTCTGTCTTGTTGAGCTCAACTTTATATTAAAGTGTGTGTGTGTGTGTCTTTTAAAGATTTTATTTACTTGAGAGAAAATGAGAGAGAACACAAGTGAGGGAGAGAGGTAGAGGATGAGGAACAAGCCAACTCCCTGCTGAGCGGGGAGCCTGATTCCAGGCTTGATCCCAGGAGTGCAAGATAGGTACCCCTGTTCATTTTATTTTATTCAGAATTATAGTATAGTGAAATCTTCCTCTTCTTTCTCTACCCTTCCCCCCGCCCCATTCTCTTCTCCCTGCCCTTCATGCACTATTTAACCCGTTAGGCTGGCTTTAGCACTTTTTACTGAACCACTTTATTTAAGGCCACAAAACACCTCTATTTGCTAAATCCAGTAGCTCTTTTAAAACTCTTATTCCATATTCTGTTTCTTGGCATCACTGAATACAGTTGACCATTCTTTTCTCTTAAAAACATTCTCTTTTCTCTTCTTTTGAATATTTCATACTTTCCTAGATTCTTCCTGTCTGCCTTGCTGCTTCTATATAGGTTCCTTTATTCGTCCCTTCTTTTTGGCCTCAACTTCAGATGTTGGAGTCCTTCATGTTCAGACCTAGACCTTCTTTTTCTGTCTAAACACTGTCCTTAGGTCCTGAATGGTTATAATACTGTTTCATCATCTTTCACATGGTTCTTTTTTATCCTTTAGGACTTAGCTTTGAAACCTTCCCTCATCTCCCAGTTTAAATAAATCCTCCACTCTGCCTTATTCTCTTGCAACACTGTCTTTTATCATTTGTAATTATAAACTTTTTGTTTGTTCACTTGTTTATAGTCTGACTACTGTTTGGGCAGAAATGGCATTGAGGAGAGAGACTGTGTCTGTTTGTCTGCCAGTATACATAGTGTCTCCAGCCTAATGCCTGGCACATAAGTACTCAGTAAATATGAATTGAATAAATAAATTCTTTGAAATGACAGGAGGAGCCAGATTTATTTGGGTATACTGTCAGAAATAGAAATATTCTAAAGTGGGGCACCTGGGTGGCTTAGTCGGTTAAGCATCTGCCTTTGGCTCAGGTCATGATCCCAGAGTCTGGGCATCGAGCCCCATGTTGGGCTCACTGCTAAGCGGGGACTCTGCTCCCTCTCCCTCTGCCCTTCAACCTGATTGTGCTCTGTCTCTCTCTCTCAAGTAAATAAACAAACTCTAAAATAAGAAGAAAGAAAGAAATATTCTAAGGAATTTATTGTTTTCAAGTAAAAGTTACACTGTCAAGTGAATAATAAGTGAAATAGCTGAATAATTCATAGCCTCTTAAGATTATGCATAATATCTTGAGGCTCTTTTTGTCCCCCAGCCCAAGAAATTATTTCTCACATGAGCTCTTCGTATTGAGTAAAGCAAGAATTATTTATCCCAGTTTTATTGATCAGGTGCACAGAAATCTTGTCAAATCTTAACTGTACTACTTGTGAAACCCTTTCCCCTTCCTGCTTGTCACTCATTTATTTCACTATATTTATTCTTCACGTGGGGCACCTGGCTGGCTCAGTTGTTAAGCGTCTGCCTTCGGCTCAGGTCATGATCCTGGGGTCCTGGGATAGAGCCCGAATTGGACTCCCTGCTCAGCGGGAGGCCTGCTTCTCCCTCTCTCACTCCCCCTGCTTGTGTTCCCTCTCTCGATATGTCTCTGTCAATTAAATAAAATAAAATCTTAAAAAAATTTTTATTTTTCACCTTCACATGACCTTGGAACCTTGACTTTAGTAACTTTGCCCCTCCTTAAGTTGTATCTGTCAGGCACCACAGATTTTTGCTTCCCTCAACACTTTGATCCCAACTCTTTTCTTCCTAATCCTTGTGTCATAGCTACTTATTTACCAAAAGTCTGTCTCCAGTCAGTACAAATACTTGCATTTCTACATCTTTACTGTAGTGCACTCTGAGACTGGTTCTGATTCACTGGGCTCACTGAACTGCCAAGTAATCTTTCATATGTCATTTCCTGCTTAGTCTCCTCAGCTTTCATTCTTAAGCATTGGTTCTCAGGCCCTTGTTCTTCCTCTGCCTTCCCTTACTGCTCATAGAAAATTTAACAAAATTTGGACCATCAGGTGAGAGTGTATTCATCTTCCTGTAATATCCACCATCAAACTTGGGCCCAAATATTCCTGTCCTTAAATATTTCTCCCGTTTCACTGTCCGTCAGAGGATAATTCCTACCTATAAATTCTGGATCTTAGACCTCTATCTTATAAAAGGACTTTACATCTTTGCAAAGGTATAACCTTTGGGGTACCTGGGTGACTCAGTAAGTTAAGCGTCTGCCTTCGGTTCAGGTCATGATCCCAGGGTCCTTGGATCATCCCCCACATCAAGCTCCCCGCTCAGCGGGGACCCTGCTTCTCCCTCTCCCACTGCTTGTGTTCTCTGTCTATTTCTGTCAAATAAATAAATAAAATCTTAAAAAAAAACTTGTAACCTTGGCGGCCTCTCTCATTATTCATTCTTTTCCTTTCGCCAATAAACATGCTTACACATTTGTGGGGGAAGAGAACCACTAACTAAAAGAAAAACAACTCTGTTGACTCCCACTCTCTGTGGCTACTATCTTCTCTTTTTACATGTCTTTAGTACTAAACTTCTTAAAGAGTAGTCTCTACGTTCACTGCCTCATTTATGTCACCTTCCACTCTTTTATTTTTTTAATTTATAGATTTGCACATGGTTGTAGAGCTATTTGGTTCTAAATTTAAACCTGTTTAAATTTTAACAGGAAAGAAATGTAGTCTGATTTTGACACCCTGAGTATTTTATTAAATACTGATTAAGATATTTTAAAAATATGTGTAAGTAAAAAGAAAAAAAAATATGTGTAAGATAAGGGGTGCCTAGGTGGCTCATTCAGTTAAGCATCCAGATCTTGATTTTGGCTCAGGTCATGAACCTAATTAGAGTCCTGAGATCAAACCTCGAGTTGGGCTCCACACTCAGCACAGAGTTGGCTTGTCCCTCTCCTTCTGTTCCTCCGCATTCCCCCTCCCATTTGCACGTGCTCTCTTTCTCTCTGTCTCTCAAATAAATAAAATCTTTTTTAAAAAAATGTGTAAGATATAAAAAATAACTACAGGGGCGCCTGGGTGGCCCAATTGTTGGGCATCTGCATACGATCCCAGGTCGTGATCTCAGGGCCCTGGGATCGAGCCACACATCAACCAGGCTTCCTACTCAGCTGGAAGCCTGCTTCTCTCACTCCCACTCCCCCTGCTTGTGTTCCCCCTCTCACTGTGTCTCTGTCAAATAAATAAATAAAATATTTAAAAAAGAATAAATAAAGAATAACTACAGACACGTGTGTCTTCTACTCAGTTTAAGAAAAAGAACATGAGTAACTTTATGATTGCATTCCATTTCTTCCTTGTTCAGAGGTAAGCACTATCTTTTTTGTGTTTTATTATTCCCTTCCATTTTTTCAGATAGATTTATTTTGTTGAGATAAAATTTATCATTTTACTGTTATATAATATACAATTTAAAGACCCTAACATATTCAGAATGTTGTACAACTATCACTACTAATTCCAAACCATTTCCATCACTCCAAAAGAAACCCATACTCTTCAGCAACCATTCCTCACCCTACCTTCTTCCCCTGAAAACCGCTTTCTGTCTGTAGGTTTGCCTGTTCTGGACATTTCATATAAGGTGACTCATTCAGTATGTGGCTTTTCATATCTGACTTCTTTACTAAGCATGTTTTCAAGGTTCAGTCATGTTAATAGCATGTGTAAGTTCTTCATTTCCCTTTTATGGCTGAATATTACATTGAAGAATATACTATAGTCTATTTAATCATTGACCAATTAATGGGCACTCGGGTTGTTTCTACTTTTTGGCTACTATAAATAATGCTGCTGTGACGATCTTATACAAATTTTTGTATAAATATATTTTCTGGTTCTCTTGGGTATCTACATAGGAATGGAATTACTGGGCATATGGTAACTCTATGTTTAACTCTTTGAGGAAGTGCTTGACTATTCCAAAGTGGTTGCACCATTTTACATTCCCACCAGCAGTGTATGAGATTTTATTTCTCTACATCCTCACTTACATTTTTTTATAGCCATCCTAATGGGTGTGAAAAGGTATCTAATGGTATCTAATCAGGATTTTGATTTGCATTTTCCTGACTAATGATGTTGAGTATCTTTTCATGCACTTATTAGCCATTTATTATTCCTTCGGAGAAATACCTATTCAGATCTTTTGCCCATTTTTCAATTGGGCTGTCCTTCTATTGTTATAAGAACTCTATGAATTCTGGAAATGAGACCCTTGTCAGATACATGATTTGCAAATATTTTCTCCCATTTTGTGATTGTCTTTTCATTTGAAAATGTCCTTTGATGCACAAATTTTAAAAATTTGATGAAGTCCATTATCTTTTTTTTGTTGTTGCTTGTGTTTTTGGTGTCATATTTAAGAACCCATTGCCTCATCTAAGGCCATGAAAATTTGTACCTGTGTTTCCTTCTAAGAAGTTGTAGTTTTAGGGGCACCTGGGTGGCTCAGTGGGTTAAAGCCTCTGCCTTCAGCTCAGGTCATGATCTCAGGGTCCTGGGATTGACGCCCGCGTCGGGCTCCCTGCTCAGCGTGGAGCCTGCTTCCTCCTCTCTCTCTGCCTGCCTCTCTGCCTACTTGTGATCTCTCTCTCTTTGTGTCAAATAAATAAATAAAATCTTTTTTAAAAAGTTGTAGTTTTAGCTCTTATATTTAGGTCTAATTTTGAAATAAATTTTTTAAATTAATTTTTGTATGTCATGTTTCGTAGGTGTTCCAGTTCATTCTTCTGTGTATGACTACCTAATTGTCCCAGTGCCATTTGTTGAAAAGATTGTTCTTCACTGCATGGTCCTAGAACCTTGTTGAAAATCATGGTCTTGGGGCACCTGGGTGGTGCAGTTGGTTAAGCTTCCAACTCTTGGTTTCAGCTCAGGGTCCTGAGATTGAGCCCTGTGTCTGGTTCCCTGCTTGGCAGGGACTCTGCTTTGGATTCTCTCTCGCTCCCTCTCTTTCTCTCTCTCTCCCTCTCTCAAATAAATACATCTAAGAAAGAAAGAGAGAGAGAGAGAAAGAAAAAAGAAAAAGAGAGGAAGAGAAGGAAGGAAGGAAGGAAATAATTCACGGTCTTGGTTATTGTTGCTTTGTAGTAAAGTTTGCTGTTGGAAAGTATGAGCCTTCCTACTTTATTCCTTTTTAGGATTGTTTTGGCTAGTCTTGATCCCTCCCAATTCTGTATGAATTTTAGAATCAGTTTATCAATTTCTACAAAGAAATCAGCTGTGATTCTGATAAGATTATGTTGAATCCGTAGGTGAATTTTGGGAGTATTGTCATTTTAACAATGTTAAATCTTCCAATCCATGAATACACAATGTTTTTCCATTTCTTTAGTTTTTGTGTTTTTTTTTAAAGATTTTATTCATTTACTTGTTAGAGAAAGGGAATGCAAGCACAAGCAGAGGGAGCAACAGGCAGAGGGAGAAGTAGACTTCCTGCTGAGCAAGGAGCCCAATGCAGGACTCGATCCCAGAACCCTGGGATCATGACCTGAGCCATCCAGGCATCCCTCTTTAGATCTTCTTTAATTTCTTTCAATATTTGCTAAGTGCTGTACTTCTTTTATTGAATTTAATCTTAAATATTATTTTTTAAATGCTATTGATTTTCATATATTGATCTTGTATTTTCTGCAACTTTGCTAAACTTATTTATTAGCTCTAATGGTTTTTATGTGAATTCTTTAGGATTTATTACATGTTATATCATCTATGAATAAAGATAATTTTACTTGTTTCTTTCCAGTCTAGATGCCTGTTTTTCCCCTGTATCTAATTGCCCTGCCTAGAACTTCCAGTATAGTGTTAAGTAGAAATGGCAAGACGAGACATCTTTGTATAGGGCAGGCTTTTGGTCTTTAACCTTTAAGTATGATGTTAGCTAGGGCTTTTTCATTGATGCCCGTATCAGATTGAGGAAGTTCCCTTCAATTTGTATTTTGTTGAGTGGTTTTTTTCATGAAAAAGTGTTAGATTTTGTTGAATGCTTTTTTAAATTTTTTTTTAATCTATTGAACAAATAGGGATCTCCCCCCCTTTTTTAATATGGCATATTACGTCAGTTCATTTTTATGTATTGAATCAACTTTGCATTCCTCAGTAAGTCCTGCTTGGTCATGGTGTATAACCCCTTTAATGTGCTGCTGAATTCAGTTAGCTAGCATTTTGTTGAGAATTTTTCTGTCTGTATTCATAAGAGGTATTATTTGTAGTTTTTTTGTGAAGTGTTTGTATAAGGGTAATACTGGTCTCATAGAGTGAGTTGAGACATCTTATCTCCTCTTTTATTGACCCCCCTTTTTTCCTAAGATTTTATTTATTATAGGGAGCTCAAGGGGGGGTGGGCAGTGGCAGAGAGAGAAAGAGACTCCCAAGGGGACTCTGTACTGAGCACCGAGTGTGAAGTGGAGCTCAATCCCAGGACCCTGAGAATATGACCTGAGCTGAAGTCAAGAGTCAGACACCTAACCAACTGAGCCACCCAGATTTTAAAATGGTTTTACAATGTGTTTTGTATCCCTAAACATGTATTGTTTAATTTTACATAGTTTTGACTGTTTTATTTTTATTTTTTGTTTAAGATTTATTTATTAGAGAGTGCACTCGAGAGAGAGCACGAGCAGGGTGAGGGGCAGAGGGAGAAGCAGGCTCCCCACCAAGCAGGGAGCCCATTGTGGGACTCCATCCGAGGACCCTGGGATCATAACCTGAGTGGAAGGCAGATGCTTAACCGACTGAGCCACCCAGGCGCCCCAGTTTTACATGATTTTGAACTTTATGTAAATAGAAACGTATTTCCTGGTATACATATATAAGAGTTTATCCAGAGTTTGGCCTTTGTTCTTACTATTCTTTTACTTTAAGTAGTCGTACCTATGTATTTTTCCTGACCACTGCTACACCTGACATCTGTATATATTGATAAATAATGTCATTATCATTTTTTCCCCTAAAAATTCTGTGGTTTCAGATTTGTAGAAAAGCCTTTAAAAATGTTAATTCCTGGACACCTGGGTGGCTCAGTGGATTAAAAATGTTAATTCCTAGTTTTATTTGACTGTGTTTATATATGGATTCCAGGATTGATGAAAAACACAATTCACAGATCAGGAAGCCTAATGAATCTCAAGAAGAAAAAAAAGTATACATAGGCACAGCAAAACTGTACAGTAACAACAAAAAGAGACATACTCTTCAAAGAACTGTTGGAGTAACAAAGAAGTCAGAATACAAAGTTGATTCTGTTAGAGTCTAATGGATCTTAAATGTGCTCAGAGCAGACATTCATCATCCTAGAATTGTACACACAGCAAAAATGTCTTTAAGATTAGAGAAAAAAATAGATAAATTTTCAGATACAAAATTAGTTTGCCACCTAAAGACTCTCCTAAAAGAAATTTTAAAGAACATTAGGAAGAAAGAATGTGATTCCTGTTTCGGGGCCTGAGGTGCAATGAAGAATCTCTTATAAAGAAGTATTTGTGTGGGCATGTGTGTTTTGTAATGTTGACCAAAAAAAAAGTTTCTATACATCATCTTCTTTACTTTAGTTTCAATGCCCATATCATCGATAGGTCCATGTGGTAAAAGAAGTCAGAAGCAGTCTTGAATAATCAGAACCCTTCTTCCAGATAGTGTACTGTCAATTTGTTTTCTGGCACTGCTTCTTCTACATTTCCTTCCTTATTGTTTGGCACTGGTTTGGAAGCACTCAACTTCTGTTAATTCCTCTGGTGTAGTGTCTGTTACCTCTTGAATTTCTTCAAAATCCGTATCTCGAAACCCTTCCCACCACCATCTTTTTTTTTTTCTCCATTATCTATAATCTCTTTTGTGATTTCCTTGATTGGCTGTATTCTAAATCCTGTGAAGTCATACACACTTCTTGACACACTTTTCTCCAGCAGGAATTTATTGTTTGGGGCTTTTATGGCTTTCATGGTTTTTTCTATAACAACAGTGGCACATTCAGAGGTATAATCCTCCTAGACTTTCATGACTTTCAAAGGACTTTATCCTTTTTGAGGTTCTCTTCCATAGTGTTGACAATCCTTTCTATAGTGTACTGTGTGTAATGACCCCTGATCTAGAAGCTGAATTAGAGACGTTGTGTTTGGGGGCAAATAGATCATTTCAGTGCTTTCACTGTGTTGAACTCATTGGGTTGTAGGTAGCCAAGGCCATTGTCAAGTAAGTATCAAAAGGACTTCAAAGGGCAATCCATTACTTGCAGAGTACTTCCTGACTTCAGGGACAAAGCATCAATGGTACCAGTCAAGAAAAAGCATTCTTGTTGTCCCAGCCTTCTTTTTGTACCACCAAAAGACTGTCAGCTAATGCTTACCTTTTCCCTTCAAGGCTTGGGGGGTTAGTTTTATAGATAACGGCAATCCTAATCATAAACTCAACTGCATTTGCATAAAACAGTAGTGTTAGCTTATCCCTTCCTGCCTTAATCCTGGTGCTTGCTTCTCTTCCTTTCTAATAAACGTCCTTTTGACATTTCACCCCCAGATTAGGGTACTTTTGTCTGCATTAAAAACTTGTTCAGGCGGATAACCTTTCTCCTCAGTGGTTTTCTTGATGGTGTCTAGGAACTGTCTGCTCCCTTTGGTTGGCAGAAGCCACTTTTCCTGTTCTCTTGACATTTTTTACCCAAACCTCTTTGTAAAAATTACCAAACCATCTTTTGCTGGCATTTAATTTTCCAGCTTTAGATCCTTCACCTTTTGTTTTAAGTTGTCATATAATCCCTTTAGCTTTTTTTTAAACCTTAACAGAGTCTGTACGTATTCCTTTTTTACAGCAATCCTAAACACACACAAAAACTGCATTTTCTTTTCTTTTTTTAAGATTTTATTTATTTGACACAGAGAGACAGTGAGAGAGGGCATACAAGCAGGGAGGGGGAGTGGGAGAGGAGAAGCAGGCCTCCCGCTAAGCAGGGAGCCCAGCGTGGGGCTCAGTCCCAGGACACTGGGATCATGACCTGAGCCCGAAGGGCAGACACTTAATGACTGAGCCACCCAGGCGCCCCAAAAACTGCATTTTCAATATGAGATTAAAAGGTTTTGCACAGGAGGGTTGAGGGGGGAGGGAGAGGGTGGCTGGGTTATGAACATTGGGGAGGGTATGTGCTATTATGGTGAGTGCTATGAATTGTGTAAGACTGATGATTCATAGACCTGTACCCCTGAAGCAAATAATACATTATATGTTAACTAAAAAAAAAAAAAAAAGGTTTTGCACAAATGGGGCACCTGAGTGTCTCAGATGGTTAAGCATCCAACTCTTGATTTTGGCTCAGAGTTGACAGATTGAGCCCCACATCTGTCTCTGTGCTGGGCATGGACCCTATTTAAGATTCTCTCCCTGCTAGATGCCTGGATGGCTCAGGTGGTTAAGCATCTGCTGTTGGCTCAGGTCATGATTCCAGGGTCCTGGGATCAAGTCCCACATCAGGTTCCTCGTTCAGCAGGGAACCTGCCTCTCCCTCTGCTTGCCACTCCTCCTGCTTGCCTGTGCGCGCGCTCACTTCCTCTGACATATAAATAATCATTATAAAAAAAAAATCCTCACTCCCTCCACCCCAGCTTAATCTTTTTTTTAATAAAGATTTTATTTATTTATTTGACAGAGAGAGAGATTACAAGTAGGCAGAGAGGCAGGAAGAGGAGGAAGCAGGCTCCCTGCTGAGCAGAGAGCCCGATGCGGGCCTCGATCCCAGGACGCTGAGATCATGACCTGAGCCGAAAGCAGAGGCTTTAACCCACTGAGCCACCCAGGCGCCCCCAGCTTAGTCTTAATAAGTTAATTAAGTAATAAAAATAAAAAACATTTTTCACCTGCTAATGTAGCTATAGCGACAGCTTCATGGATTTCCTTTTTTTTTTTTTTTAACAATGGTCCTTACATTTCAAGATTCATTTATTTTGAAATGGCAGGCAGCCACTGTTGCAGATGTGAATCTATGGTCTGTATCGAGCAATTTAAATTTCCTTTGCTTGTGAGCACTTACAGCATCACTAGTGCCACTTTGTATGGGTCCTGTGGTGTTCTTCAAGGTTTACAGTATTTCACTAAACATAATGAAAAATACACAAGAACTGGAAGATACCACTTTTTACTGGAATCCCCAATTTGCCAGAGACCCCAAACTGCACATGCAGAGATGATTAGTATCACATACACATAGCCGTAAGTGGATACTTGTAATACTTGAGCTCACCGCAGTAGCAACAAGAAATGGCTATGAAATTATTATATTACAGCATGTACTACATTTAATTTTATGCAGTTATGACTTAATAACATTGTCTTTACATTTGTTTACATTTCTCTCTGCTAGTGATGCCATGTAAATGTGCACCTAAGTTTTGATAAATTACAACATTTTTTTCTTTTCAAGTAGGCTCCAAGCCCAGTGTGGAGCCCAACGCAGGGCTTCAACTCACACCCTGAAATCAAGACCTGAGCTGAGATCAAGAGTCAGCTGAGATCTGACTGAGCTACCCAGGCGCCCCTAAATTTTAACTTTTTGTAGTAGATTTGTATGTATTTGATGGAAGTAAACTAGTATCTACATGTGTTTTATTCATTAACAACTGTTAATGTTCTTTAAAATATTTTTAGACTGATATGGTTTATCTGTTTTTTTTCAAATTATTGTAGATCTCCAAAAATTTTTCCAATATATGTATTGGAAAAAATCATCATACAAGTGGACCTGTGCAGTTCAAAACCATGTTATTTAAAGTTCAACTGTTACTCAGCTTGTTTTGAGATGTCATTTGATGTCTAGTTTTTAAATGGAACTGGTGAGGCAAATTGGACCACCTTTTTGGGTCAGTCTTACAGTTTTTAGCCAAAACTTCATAAAGACCAGTGGATAACCAATATATCTATGTTGGCTTTTCAGATTAACAGTACAACTTATTTGGAGAATAGCTTCTAACTGGCTAAAGTCTCAAGTAATCCTTTTTACCTTTAAGTGTAAAAAAGATGGGGCACATGACTGGCTCAGTCAGCAGAGCATGCGATTCTTGATCTCTGGATCATGAGTTTGAGCCCCACATTGGGTGTAGAGATTACTTAAAGAAAAAAAATGTTTTCTAAGTTAAAAAGTTGAGTATTGTTATAGTTGTTCCAGCTTTATTTTGCTTAGTATTTGCCTGGCATATCTTTTTCTTTCCCTTCCAACTTTCTAAGTCCTTATGTTTTAGGGGTATTACTTGTAATCAGCACATAGTTGGGTTTTGTTTTTCTGGAAGTTTCTTAGACATTTACATTTCTTGTGATTACTTATCACTCTGTCTTTTTACCTTCTATTTTCCTCATTTTTCTGACCCGTTTACCTTTATAAAATCGAAGTTTTCTTACCTTTTCCTCCCCTTACTATTTCTATTCTTCTAATAATTACCCTTGGAATTTTAATGTAAATATGCTTAGTTTAACAAAGTCTAAAGTTAACTCTATCTCAATTAGTAGAAAGACTCTAGAACACTTAAACTTTGAATTCCCTGTTCTGTTATACTTGGCCATTATAGCTAGCATTTTGCTTTTATCCTTTTTCAGTCATGCAAACTGGTGTTGTTTTCGTTATTATATATATATTTTTTATTGCTTAACATTTACTTTCAGATTTCAGACCTTTTTACTGGCATCATTTTCCTTCTTCCCTGAAGCATATGCTTAAGGAAGCCGTGGCTTTCAGGCCCATAGTAAGAAATACGTTTAATATTGCAACCACTTACAACTGAAACAAAAGCTTTACAGGATAGTATTTACCCTTATGTGAAATACTCTCTGTATTTTGCTATTTTTCCCCCTTTTCATGCCTGTTACAATCTACTAAATTAATGTTGTGATCCATTGGTGAGTCACAATTTATGATTTCAGAAATACTGCTTTAGGAAGGTTCTTTTTATGAATCTGTTGGTGGTAAAACTCTTCATTTCTGAAAAATAGGTCATTTGTTATACAAATGGAATGTATTTTCTCTCAGCACACTGAAGCACACTGTCTTCTACCTTCTGTTGCTTTTGAAACTGCTGTTAATCTGATTGTGGGTGATCTTTTTTTTCTGGGTGTTTTATGATTTGATGGTCTTTTGTCCCTTTGTAGTCTCACTCAGTGTGTCTAGGTGCATATTTTTTATGTAGCCTGTGTGGTATACTTTGTGCTTCCTGTGTCTGTAGAGTTGTCTTACTAATTTGGAAAAATCCTCAGCCTTTCTATCTTCGAATATTTTTCTCATCTATGCTGTCTGTTCTCTTTTTCTGGGATTCCAGTTATACACGTGTTAATATTCTTATTGTATTCTTCATGGCTCCTAAACCTCTTTTTCATGTTATCTATTTCCTTGTCTCTGTGCCACATTTTAAGTAATTTCAGTCTTTTACCTCTTTTTGTTTACTGCATCTTTTTTTAAATTGAGATATAATTTACATACTATAAAATTCACCTTTTTAAAGTGTCCATTGGTTTTTAGTATATTTCATAAGTTTGTGCAACCATTGCTACCATTTAATTCCAGAACATTTTTACCTCCCATATTTTTGAAGTTTTTGTTTTTGTTTTTTTATTTTTTATTTTTTAAAGATTTTATTTGTTCATTTGACACAGAGAGAGAGATTACAAGTAGGCAGAGAGGCAGGCAGAGAGAGAGGAGAGAGGAGGAAGCAAGCTCCCCGCTGAGCAGAGAGCCCGATGTGGGCCTCGATCCCAGGACCCTGGGATCATGACCTGAGCCGAAGGCAGCGGCTTTAACCCACTGAGCCACCCAGGTGCCCTGTTTTTGTTTTTTTATTAAGTAGACCCAGCACAGAGCCCAGTGTGGGGCTTGAACTCATGAGATCAAGGCCTGAGCTGAGATCAAAAGTTCGATGGACGATTAACCAACTGAGCCACCCAGGCACCGCACTGCCCCCCCCCCCCGCCCAGTATCTTTTTTGAGCTGTATCTGGTCTGCTTTTTTTAATCTATCTTCTAAGTAGCTGATGAATTTTTTGGCTTATTTTTTACACTTAGGTTTCTCAGTTATAAAAGTCTCATTTTGGTCTTTCTACAGTGTGCCCAGGTTTGGGGTTTGGTTTTTTTTTTTTTCTGTTTTGTTTTGTTTTTAAGTAGGCTCCATGCCTAACATAGGGCTTCAACTCCTGACCCTAAGATCAAGTCACATGCTCTACCAACTGAGCCAGGTACCCCTAGTTTTTTGTTTGTTTTAAAGATTATATTTTTAAAAATTATTTTTAAGCAATCTGTACACCCAGCGTGGAGCTTGAATTCACAAGCCCCATCAAGCCCAAGATTGAGAGTCATGTATGTGCTCTTATCAGCTGACCCAGCCAGGTGCCCCTACAGTCTGCCTAGTTTTTAAAATATGACTTATGTTTGCTCATTGTTGTAATTCCTTTTTATATTTTAAACATTTTATAGTTGCTTTATATTCTGTAACAGACTATTCCAACATCTGAGATTTGGAATGCCTGAATCAGTTGCTTGTTTCCAGTGACTCTCACTTAGAGATGGATTTTCTTTCTTTATTCTTTTCTTTTCTTTTCTTCCTTTTCTTTCTTTCCCTTCCTTCTTTCCTTCCTTTCTCCCTTTATTCTTTCTCTTTCTAAGATTTTATTTATTTATTCATGAGAGACAGAGGCAGAGGGAGAACCAGGCTCCCCGAGGAGCAGGGAGCTTGATGCGGTACTCGATCCCAGGACCCTAGTATCATGACCTGAGCCAAAGGCAGACACTTAACCATCTAAGGCACCCAGGCTCCTTATAGATAGGTTTATTTTCTTTTCTGTGTATAGTAATCTTTGATTGTAACCCCTGTTTTGTTGATCTTAATCTAGGAAAATGTTAAAGGGCTAAAATGGAGGATGCTTTCTGGGAGTGTTTTTGATTCCCTCTGCCAAGATGCAGGGGTCCTTGGGCACTCTCCAGGCCACTTATAAGTTCTTTCATTTATTAATGAGGCTTCTCTGATCTGACTTCCCCATCTTGCTCAAACACCAAGCTCCAGTGTCACCCACATGTCCTAAGAAGAGCCCTTGCCCGTTACAGCCCTGATTTCAGTTTCAGATGATAAGTTGCTCTGTTTTGTATTGCTGCTTTTGAGGGTTATACTTACTTCTTTGGTTTCTACAATGCAATAAGAATTTTGTTTCTTAGGGTGCCTGGGTGGTTCAGTCAGTTAAATGACTCATGCTCTCAGCTCAGTTCTTGATCTCATGGTTGTGAGTTCAAGCCCTACATTGGATGTTACAGACGCTGGGCATGGAGCCTTCTTAAAAAAAAAAAAAAATTGTGTTGTATTTATTTCTGGTTGGTTGGTTTTTTTGTTTGTTTGATTTTTGCCAGGAGTAGGAGTAGGGGAGGCCACCATAATGCCAAAAGGCAAAGTAAAAATTAAATTCCTTTTGGGGGCACTTGCCTGGCTCAGTTGGTTAAGCATCTGATTCTTGGTTTCTGCTCCAGTCATGATCTCAGGGTCCTAGGATCAAGTCCCGAGTCTTTGGGCTCCTTGCTCAGCAGGGAGTCTGCTTCTCTCCCTCTGTCCCCACCCCTGCTTGTGTGCATGTGTGTGTACGCACATGCATGCTCTCTTAAATATATCTTAAAAAGACTTTAATTAAAGACAACTAATTTTTTAAGAGTTTATTATTTGAGAGAGAAGAGAAGGGAGAGAGAAAGAGCATGAGTAGAGGGAGGGGCAGAGGAGAGGGAGAAGCAGATAGGGAGCAAGATGCAAGGCTCCATCTCAGGACCCTGAGGTCATGACCTGATCTGAAGGCAGATGCTTAATGGACTGAACCACCCAGATACCCCTGAAGACAACTATTAATTTAGATAATACAGTAAGTTGCCTAAAATCCTTTATCATTAATGGCATCCATACATGATAAACACATGGATTAATTAATAGTATAAATTTACGGATAAAATAACAATGGCTACAAAAAGAAAAAAGAAAAGAAAAGAAAAAACTGTCAATACAACCACACACACATTATCCTGCCAGATGCCACTTGTGTTCCTTCTGACTTTTACTGGTACCACTAAATAAGCCCCTTTTCTCTCTTAGGTAAGACTGCCTCTTTATAACATTCATTTAAATTCTACCAAGTTCATTTTTTGTTTATGTTTTGTGGTTTTTATAGGATTATGTTGACAAAGAGAAGGCAATTGCCAAAGCATTGGAAGACCTCAGAGCCAACTTTTATTGTGAACTCTGTGATAAGCAGTATCAGAAACATCAGGAATTTGACAACCATATCAACTCCTATGATCACGCACACAAGCAGGTGAGGAATTGCTTGCTAACAAAGAAAAAAACACTTTGTTGTTATAACTATTGAATTTTATAAATGTACCCAAAAATGTACGTGATTGTGGTTTCTTATATCTCCTAGTCTTTATCTGAGGTCCATCTGACTTACCTGATTTTTTTTCAGTGACAGAAGTCCTGACAGACCTTCCAAGCATTTATGTAGAGTGAAGAATTGTGAGCTTCATAAATCTTGCATAAAGTTTTTGGTTTTGAATGGTTTCTATATTTGTGTTTAATTTGGTAATTCAACTGAGGATCACTAGGAGCTCTGTTTCCCTTTCTCTCTCATTCTGAATATGTTAATCTTTGAACAGTTATCCCAGACTCTGGTCATTTCATCCTCTATATATATAGGAATTCATGCTTTTTTGGCTACTGTTTCCTATCAGTAAGTCATTTTGTTATTTGGTATACCTTGGAAGGTAGATAAATCTTGAGAAGAAAAACAGAATTAGATGCTGTCTTAACTTTAACAACAACAACAAAAAAAAAACCTCAGATGCTGCATGTTGAAGAGCTTGCTATAAAGTGGTTTATACTTTCTTTGCAGTCTCTTTTTTTTTTTACTTTCATTGGTTTAGAAAATAAAATTGTACCTAACTAGTTACAGGCATAAAGAAGGTAGCAGTAATTCCCCAGGGGGGATTTTAGAAGGAAAAAAATGAATCTTTAAATCTTATAGTACAGTTCTGGGTTATTAAAGAATTCTGAGCCATTTGATTTGGGATGATTTTAGCAGAACTTGCTAAGTCTTTAGAGGTATGGTAGTTGTATTTGTTAAACTTGTAAAATTTATAAGCATTGCTGGAATGCTCTCTTAAGTGGATCTGTTGAACCAATTTTTTTTTTTTTTTTACTTTGCTTCGTCTTTCAACCAACCGTTAAGATTTCAGTACACAGGTAAAGGGCAAGCTTTGATTAAGTTTTACCAACACAAGGATAGTTTGTAAGCTATTACACTTTTTGCAATAGTCTCTTCCACATTTAACCACACCTAACCAATGTAAGATTCTTCCACTAATAGAGTTGTATTCAGGACAGCTTTGAACTTTTTATACACCTTTGGACATTGTTATACTGTCAGTTCTGTTTAATTTGAAGAAGTGAAAATTAGGATATATATGCCCAAGGTATATTGGCAATTACCTTACTTTTTCAAAGAATCATGTGTCAAGAGAGTTATAACAGCAAATATTGCCTATCCAGTAACTTCTCAACCATCTCAACGTATATATAATTCAAATTTGAGGGGTTATTTTTTATGGAATTAAGAAAGACACTTAGCATCTAAACACATGCCCTTTTTGGGCTCTTGAGAATTTCTTCAATTAAGAATTATCTGTGATGGGGCGCCTTTCTGGCTCAGTTGGTCAAGTATGTGACTTGATCTCATGGCTGTAAGTTCCAGCCCCACATTGAGCATAGAGCTTACTTTAAAAAAAGGGGGGTGTGTGGATAAATTAAAAGACACCAGAAGAAACTTTAGGCACCAAAATAAATTTTAAAAGGTTACATTTTTAGTTAATGAGAGGTCACTTGAATAAAGTTTCTATTAGGAAAAAATAAATCGGGAAAATTGTCATTCAGACTTGAATAATGTTTATATTGCTCTTTAAAGGGAAAAAATTCTGATTTATAAGTTAAATCTGAGCAGAAGTGCAGAACTAGTGAAATTCGCATTGACAACATTAATGTGATGGATGATAATGTTTTAGTGATGTTGCTTTCAACTTGAGAGTAGCAGTAATTGTTGCAGCTCTGGTTCGTTTGAATTTGACATGTTTATTCTCCTGTGCACTTTGGGATGACCTAGTTCTCTCCACTTTTCTCTATCATAGTGGTTTTCCACATGGGGAAAACATGTCCTCCAGGGAACACTTAACGCTGCCTGGAGACATTTTTGATTACCACAATTAGGAGGGTGGTGCTACTGGCATGTAGTAGATAGAGGGCAGCGGTGCTTCTAAACATCCTGCAATGCACTGGAAAGTTCCTTGCAACAAAGCATTATCTTGCCCAAAATGTCAATAAATGCTGAGGTTGAGAAACCCTGTTCTGTTAGAATTACTGAAAAACTTTCAGATATATATGGTATTGTGATATCATTTGGCCTTTGCTTGGTACAAACAGATCACTAGCATTTTAAGTCCCCAGTTTTGTTCTAAACATTTATAAAATACTCATCTAGATGATCCCAAATACTCATTTATTACTCTGGGTTTGTTTGTTGTTGTTGTTGTTGTTGTTGTTGTTAGATTATCATCAAAATGAAGATACGAAAGTAAGGATTTCTTATGGGGAACTCATGGACTACCTTTCCATTAATATAGAAATATGTCTGTGATCTTTGGTCTAGGAAGAAATCTTTAGCTGGTATGATTAATGAATGTATGTGAGTTTATTTCTTCACTGTGATCAAAAGCCCCTCTTCAGTATTAAAAAAAGAACAGTGGTAGTGTGAGTTTGGTGTTGTTTGCTCTTGGTGGAATGTTCTTTATTTGGTTGAAATGTAGGCTTTTTCATCTTTCTTTATACTGCTCTCTTAGTGCAAGTAGTAGAATCTTGAAACAGTGCTATAAATATATAAACAAAATGCACAGTACTAAATTTTTTATAGTTCTACTCTTCCCTGTACTTAGAATTTCTAAGGAGCCTTTAATGCCCTTGGTACAACACAGCTAAATAATCCCCAAGAGGAGGTAGGTCCTATTTTTCATTCCTCTTTGATGGACATGAACTTACCATACAAATGGACCTACCATTTTCCACATTCATGCTCTAAAATCATAAAGACGCCCTGTCTTGTCTTCCAGGAAGGCACACAGGATTATTATGAATCTGAGATAATAGGTAAGTACATTCAACCCTATATTAGTAATCCCTAGTTTGCATCTTCCGTCAAATTTTCACTATAAAAATTTCCAGAGAAATAATCTGTCATGTTAGTGGTAAACTACTAGTATAGACAGGATCCTGAACACACCCTTATCTTTATTAAGTACAAATAATGTCTCAAAAAAGGCTACATGGTCACCCTCGTTTGTGGTGATTTGGGAGGAGGGGGGTTGTTATATGCCTCTCACTACTCTAGTTTTTCTCAGATTTTCTAAGATTTTTGTGAAGAAAGTCATTTACCCGCAAATATTAAGACCCAGTCTGATCTGCAAAGATGAAAAAAACTCATGAGACATTTTGGCTCTTGTCAGCAGTTTAACCCGCATTTTAAGGTGATAATTTCAATACATTTTGAAGGGAGGCCTCTCCATTTCTCAAGAGATAGTCCAGTCTGTGATTTCTTTTTATATAACTCAGTACTGGTATGCTTCAGTGCTTAATGAATATTAGTATCCATCTTCTGTCCCTCTTGGCTTAATTATAGTACAGTCAAAATTACGTTGAAACTAAACATTTTCCTTCTCTACCTCCTCGCCTCTTTCATTATTTTGCATATCTAAAAACATGTCTACTAGTAGATATGACCATGGGAACCATTTTGTTGAGCTTTTCGTAGGGCCTAAATTCAGACTGCAGAGAGCATTCTCTTTCTCAAAAGTGCATTTGTAGCAACACAATAATAGTGCCTTATTTTTAACACTGTTTTTTGTTATTTTTGTTTTGCTTTCTTTGGTGCCTTGTTACCCAGGCAGGATTCTCTCAGTCTTACTCTCTTTTATTTGTGGCACTAAGGGTCCTTCTTACCAGCCTCCTGTACATAAACCAGAGATCACAAATTGTCCCATAGATGTATTTTGTCTGGCCTTCGCAGTATTAGATTTTTTCCCTTTAATTTTGGTTGGTTCCCAATTTTTAAAAATGAGATTATATGTAGTTCAGACTTATCTTGAAAAATTGAAATATCTAAGAACACTGGGCCTACATTTTAATGTAACAGTTGGCTAAAGCTGAATAGTTGCTATCTCCTCAGAAAGGCACATGCTGGGTGCCTGGGTGGCTCAGTGGGTTAAAGCCTCTGCTTTCGGCTCAGGTCATGATCTCAGGGTCCTGGGATCTAGGCCCGCATCGGGCTCCCTGCTCGGCGGGGGGCCTGCTTCCCCCCCCCCTCTCTCTGCCTGCCTCCTTGTGATCTCTCTCCCTCTGTGAAATAAATTAAATCTTAAAAAAAAAAAAAAAAGAAAGAAAGGCACATGCTAACCTTCAATTAGCTGTGGTTTCCACTTTATCTTTTCTCTTAATGTCAACTTGTATGACTCATTATATTAACTGTCAAATCCCTCTAGACATTTTGAGTTTGTGACCCAGGCCTATACCTTCCTTTTCTCTCCAGATAGGCTTCCACCCACAGGATTCTAATTGACACTGGGGAAGTAGCACACTGAAAAGCTGCCTCCTTACTCCTCTTTAAGTGTTGGGTCCAACTTTTTTGTAATTTCAGAACTATCTGTGGTAGTCCTTTTTTTTTTTTTTTTTAAATCTGCGGTAGTCCTGTCCAGTTATCAAAATTTGGTACTATAAAGCAGCTTTGAGAAATTCTTTTCACTTGTACAAAAAAATCAGTGTCTTGGTCAGAGGAAAGAATGCTCTCAGCCTGCCTCTTATTTCTGCTAAAATTGGTTCAATATGAAACTCCTTTTACATTTTTATAAAAAGACTGAAATCTCATTTAGTACCATGTCTGTTTCAACTGTAAGAGTAGTGGTTTTATGAGCTTTAAGTAGCTGAACTAAAACAGAGTAAGCCTATAGCAACCATCAGTGACTGCTTTACAGAATGGAATTTACTACTGCATAATTTAGTTAACTTTGTCTAAACTGTTAACAGTTACTTTTTGACAGCATTGTTTACTTTTAGTTGACTGTTAAAATATCCAATAATATATATTACCAAGGAACAGAAATTTTAGAGTTTCCTCATTACTCAAAAATGAAATAGGTTCTCAACTGAAGTATTGTCTGAGAAATTCCTTGGTGATGGAAGGAACAATCATTTTTGGACCTCACATGGCCTTCATTCAAGTTTGGAGTGGTCCCTTTCCACTTGAAGTTTCACTGTTCACTGGTTGTGTATTGCCTCTCAAGATCTTTTACTGCATTTGATCCTCTATGATTGATACATAGGGCATCAGGACAATAAGTACATCAAAACTATTTGGACCTCTAGCAAGCCACTATAGATTTGAGGAAATTCAGACTGAGTTCCCTTTTTTGGTGCTACTTTGATATTCAATGCAAGGGAGACACGAGAGTACATTTTTAAAAAGCAATAAAAAAATAAATAAAATTTGAGAAATAATTCTAGGGCTAAAATTAAAAAGAGAATGAATTCTTCTAGAAGAATTCACTCTGATATATTTATCAGAGTGATGTGCTGTGGTGGAGATCCTTGCATGAGGGCTTATAATGTTCTTTTGTAGTCTGAAAAGGTAAAGTTACCTAAGAAACAATGGTAAGTCTGTGAGTGACAGTCCTGAAAAGAGCTCTGAACTGAGATGCTGCCATTCCATTTGCTATAGGCCTAAGCTGTTCTTAGGAATTATGCTCCTTTAAATTTTACAATGAGAGCATACCTTTGCCTCCAGATATGATCTGGAAGGCTATGTAGTTTTGTGTGTGTGTGTGTTTGTACATATATATTTTTTTAAGATTTATTTATCTACTTGAGAAAGAGAGCATGTGCACAGGGGTGAGGGGTGCAGGCAGAAGGAGAGAAAGAGAGAGAACCTCAAGCAGACTCCCCACTGAGCACAGAGCCTGACATGGGGCTCGATCCCACGACCCTAAGATCATGATCTGAGCCAAAATCAAGAGTCAGACGTTCAACCCACTGAGCCACCCAAGCACCCCATATATAGTAATATTTAAAACACATTATCCACAAAACCACAATGGCATACCATTTGACACTTACTAGTTTAGACACAGTAACATATGTTGGAGAGGATAGAAAAAACGAACACTCCTACATTGCTAGTGGAGTTGTAAAATGGTGTAGCCCCTCTGGGAAACAGTTTGGCAGTTTGTCAAAATGTTAAATATAGTTTACCATATGACAAGTATATACCCAAGAGAAATGAAAATATATGC
Organism: Ailurus styani; assembly: GCA_002007465.1. NCBI lineage: Eukaryota > Metazoa > Chordata > Mammalia > Carnivora > Ailuridae > Ailurus > Ailurus styani. The sequence goes on along the minus strand of LNAC01000398.1, from coordinate 807,992 downwards.
CCACACAAAAATATGCATAAGAGGGGCGCCTGGGTAGTTCAGTCATTAGGCGTCTGCCTTTGGCTCAGGTCATGATTCCAGGGTCCTGGGATGGAGCCCTGTATTGGGCTCCCTGCTCAGCGGGAAGCCTGCTTCCCCCTCTCTCACTCTGCCTGCTTGTGTTCCCTTTCTGTCTTTGTCTCTGTCAAAAAATAAATAAAATCTTTAAAAAAAAAAATGTGGGTGCTGGGTGGCTCAGTGGGTTAAAGCCTCTGCTTTCGGCTCAGGTCATGATCTCAGGGTCCTGGGATCGAGGCCCATATCGGGCTCTCTGCTCGGCAGGGAGCCTGCTTCCTCCTCTCTCTCTGCCTCTCTGCCTACTTGTGATCTCTCTCTCTCTGTATCAAATAAAGAAAATCTTTAAAAAAAATAAAAATAAATAAAAATAAAAATAAAAATAAATGTGTGTAAGATTTTTCATAGTATCCAAAAAGTGGAAACAGCCCATATATCCATCAGCTGATGAATGGATAAACAAAATGTAGTACATCTGTACAATAGAATATTATTTAGCAGTAAAAAGGAATGGCTTACTGACACATATAGCATGCACGAACCTCGAAAGTATTATGCTAAGTCAAAGAAACCAGTCACAACCCCTCCATATTGTATGATTTTATTTATATAAAAAGTTTAGAATAAGCATATCTGTAGAGAACATATATTAGGTTTCTGGGGTAATGGTAAGTGACTGCTAATGAGCGTGGAGCTTTTGGGAGTAATGGAAATGTTCTAAAATTAGATAGTGTTGATGGTTGCAAACTCTGAGAAACTCACTAAATTTTACAGTTTAAGTGGGTGAATTTTATGCTATGTGAATTGTATCTCAAAATTATTTTTAAAACTTCATGCAGCTTAAATTTTGGTGGTAATGGTGACTATATGTACATATACATACATGTGTGAAAAAAACATGTTAAAGCAAGCACACCTGGTTTTGCAGAAATACACCATGTTTTAAGGCATTTTGCTGAGTTCCTGAACATACCGAAGCAAATATTTAATAATAGTTTTATGACATATTAATTTGTTATTCACTAAATGGTACTAATAGTCATTGTGTTATAAAATAATTGGGGATAAATGGTATTTCATAACTAACTAATTAGGACTACTCTTAGCCAGCAGAAAAGAATGTGTGCCACTCTATTTCCCTCTGATGTTTTCAGTATCTATAGTCAGCATTAATGTTTAGTTTTCTCTGTTACCAAACATTTGGTTTTCTCTGTTACTTAACATTTATTGTCATCGCTTACTGATAAACATGCGCTAAAAGAAAGAATTTACATCTAATGTCCAGTCACTTGGATTTCCTTAACCACTCAACTACAATCTTCCTTCCCTGAGTAGTTTAGTTCTGAGGCTTTCTGTGTTCTACCCTGGTCTTTTTCTTTCCTCACCAACATGGTGATGTTCTGGATGGTCTCATTCAGAAGTATCAAACACCAAAGACTTGCATTTGGGAAATACGGACAAGTAATGATTACTCCACTTTGGGAAGGGAGACGAGATTAATACTGAAAGAGGAAGGAAACTGGGGAAAAGAGGGCATGGATTTGGGGTATGCAGGATTGATGACATAGGGGAAAGGGAGTGGTTGAGGTTTAGAAAAGGCCAAATTGGGCTTAGTGGGTAGAGAGTGCAACTCTTAATCTCAGGGTTGTGAGTTTGAGCCCCATGTTGGGTGTAGAGAATACTTTAAAAATAGAAAAGAAAAGCTGGATTATACTTAACCAGAAGAAGAGATTGAGGTGCGAACAATTTCTTTGCTATTTCCTGTTTCTGTTCTTAATCAACAAATAATACATAAAGTTTTTATATTCCCTTTCCCAACAACTCCTTTTAAAACTGAAACCAGTTTGGTTAATGTTTATTGATTATTTCTTTTGTGCCGTAGACAACAGTATATGCATTGCAGGGTTAGTACAAGACTAAGGAAGACTAAGCTTGGATCCCTGTTCTGGGAGAGTTGGGTGGTTTGGTGAGAGAAAGAAACCATGGATAATTTTTTGACCCTAATGAGACAAAATCAGGTTTTCTCTTTAGAGTTGAGTAAACATTAGAACGTGGGATTTTTAGTGGCAATAGGAAATACTCTTTTTTTTCTGATGTCTGAAATTCCCTTCATCTGTAAACAATAGCCTGTTTTTCTTTAAATTGAGATAAGAGATTTAAAATACTTGAGAAGGATAATAGATTTATTCCTAGTAGATCATACCCAATCAAATATTAAAAAAAAAAACCTTACAGCTTCAATTTTTGTTAGAAAAACAACAAAAGATGCAAAAAATATTTTATTAATCCAGACCCATATTTTGTTGTTGGGGAAAGTTATGTGCAGATATATCTTTGTGTTATTCGAATATTCCTGGTTCAAACAGTGCCACTCCTTGCTATTCATACTCCACATTGTTGATAATGTGGGCAAATTTATCACCCACATTAAAACCTGATAAGGGTTACCAGATTCTCATTTTTCTGGTTTAATTTGTTCAGAGTTGGGCAGTGGAGCAGGAGTTTGTGTCTGGAGTAGACATTTTGCTGCCAACACAGTGCTGTGTAGGCGGTGTTTTAAGAACTGGAATGTCATTAACATTGAAGTGGTCTTTAGCTCAAAGAGCCGTGGTTATGTCAATAGGTATTTCAAGAGCTAGATTATTTGTTAAGGTCTGTCTCCCGCTGCGTTGGTCTTTTGGGAAATTTAATGAAAACTCCAGCTACCATGTATTGAGAATCAGTGAGAAATGGCAGTTTTGTTCTGTGCGCAAATTTATACTTTTTTGGAAACATGCTATTGGTTTTTCAGAGCAGGATCTTCAAACCCTTTCATTTTGAATGGTGTTCAGTCTTCCTTTTCTTTCAATGAAATATTGTCCAGCTAAAAATGTGTTATATGGCTTAAATTTTTACTAATAACGATTAATAGTTCAATGAAGAAGCAAAGTAATTAGCAACACTTCAGAAAGCATACTTTATAATTACCGGAGATAAGGACATAGTTGCTTTGAAGTTAGCTTTACTGATTAATTATATCGACTCAGATCAGTCTGTGTCCCAGTTTGGGTTCTAACTTGAATTTTTTTTATGTATGGAATGAAATTTGCTCAGCCTTTCAAAACTTTTTGGGTTGATGGCACATCGGTAATATTTGGTTTCCTTACGTGAGCTCTGTCTGACAGACACGTATCCTCTATTCCCTTCTATTCTCACCTTGAAGAAGTTATCTAAGTCGTATTCCTTTTTAGAATTTAAGAGGAAAGTAAAAGTAACAGGACACAGAATTTCATATGAACGTTCAGTTGCAAATAAGCCAGGCTTTTGGAATACAGTAGCCAACTTTGGAAAACCTGATTCTGAATTAAGGACTTTTTACCTTTACAAAAATTATTTTTATATAGGAATTGAGACCTTTCTGATTCATTACTTTTTTTTTTTTTTTTCCTATTTGGCCTAATTTTAATTTTTTTTTTTTTTAAATAATCTCTAGAGGCTCCTGGGTGGCTCAGTCAGTTAAGCATCTGACTCTTGATTTCAGTGTTATGAAATCGAGCCCCGTGTCAAGCTCCATGCACGCGTGTTAGCCTGCTTAAGATTCTCTCTCCCTCTCCCCTTCTGTTTTTCTCTCTAATAAAAATAATAATACTAAAGAAAGTAATCTCTGCACCCACCGTGAGGCTCGAACTCATGACCCCAAGATCAAGAGTGGCATGCTCTACCGACTGAGCCAGCTAAGCACCCCTGGCCTAATTTTGTCCAGAAGTAAAGGGCTTAACATTTTAGGTTTTTTGATTCTCTAAAGAATGAGACTTCTTTACTGGATGAGAGTAATAGCTTGGAAAATCATATATGTTATATTAACTTGACAGTGTTCCTAGTGGAGTTACGAAAATTATCAGGGGCGCCTGGGTGGTTCAGTTGGTTAAGCATTTGACTCTTGATTTCAGCTCAGGTCATAATCTCAGGGTTTTGAGATCACGCCCCACCTCCAGCTATTCGATGGGCGTGGTGCCTCCTTAAGAATCTCTCTCCCTCTCTAAAAAAAAAAAAGAAAGAAAATATTTCTGCCCCTCTCCCTGCTTTCTCCCTCTATTAAAAAAAAAAGAAAGAAAGAAAATATTTCATATCAAACTTTTCTACAGATGGTAAAAAAGTTATTTGGGGGAAAATCAAGGATCCAGTGTTTAAGCCAAATTATTCACCAGGGATTTACCACTTTCTGTAGACTTACTACTATTCTGTGCACTTTAGGGTTGATTATAAACATCAGCTATCTGAGCCTCATGTTGAGTGTAGAGATTACTTTAAAAATGTAAATTAAAAAAAGTGGGGGCTCAGCTCTGTTGGTAGAGCATGGGACTCTTAATCTCGGGGTTGTGAGTTCGAACTCCATGTTGGGTGTAGAGATTACTTTAAAAATAAAATTTAAAAAGATCAGCTATAGTCTCTGCCCCAAAAAGGAAAAGGGAGAGACAGTATTAAACAGTTTTGACATACAACATGCTTTATATTTATTTTGACACTTAACCTCATCAATGTATTGCCAGAATGGCTCTATTTTTCTAATGGAGGAACTGGAGCTCAGAGCGATGAAATCACTTGGCTGGTGATGAATGAATTTGAACACAAGTCTTTCTGACCCTGAAACTACACACAGACTGCCTTTCTGAAGGGCAGGAATAAGTATAGTTAGTGCAAAGTATGTTGGTTGCTAGATGAGGGCTTGACAGTACTAAGACAGTTCCGAAAGAAGAAAATTTTATGAGGTATGAGTAGAGACTTCGTGATGGGAATTTACTTTGACCTTGGGTAGAAAGGAAAGACTTGGAATTAGGAATCCATTTTTATCATCAAAACACCCGCATCTGAGAGAAAGACCCCAAACATATATTTTGAGTTTGGAAGAGTTGCCAAGCCCCATCTCTAAGGTTTGGGTTAGAATTCTGGGGTTCCTAGCTTTACATTGAGATGCCAGACTTTAAAGTTTGTAAAGGAGGGGCACCTGGCTGGCTCATTTGGTAGAACATGTGACTCTTGATCTTGGAGTTGTGCATTTGAATCCCACGTTGGATGTAGAGGTTTATTTAAATCTTTTAAAAAATAATAAAGTTTGTAAAGGTAATATAGGAATGTTTGCTACACCGCATATAGGTGTATAGCTTTGCCCAGAAAGGGGCTACAACTCAGATTTGTTGTACTGATAGCACATTTTCTTCCCTCCCTACCTCTAATTATGTTGTAGTAGGAATTTGAGATAGGGCATCTTCAGGATGATGTGGACATAGTTTTATCCCCTCAACTTCAAGGTTGCACCAAGTGGTTGCTGAATGATTGGAAAACCTAACCTCTGTCTGACTTAGCCTGGAAACTCCAGGCTTTGATAAAATGCTCATTCTTTTAAAAACAGTGTCCTTTAGGGGTAACCCTCTCGGGTCCCCTCCCTCCTTGGAAACTTTGTACTATCACTTTGCTATCGCTCAATAAACCTTGCTTTGCTGCCCACCAAAAAATAATAATAAACAGTTTCCTTTATTGGGAAATAACTCCTAAAAGTAATTAAATATTTGTAAAAAGGAAGGAAATGATGAGGCTCAGGGAGATTTTGCAGGCCTATGGGGTGGCTAGAGAGAAGAGAGCAGGTACGAGAAAAACATGTTCTATTTAAATTTTGGCTAGAAAACTTGGTAAATGTTTGGCGCAGAAAAAAACTAGGTTTGTAGCCTGAAATAATCATATAATAGTCCTGACAGGCTCTTTCTGCCTCATTGTCCTTGAAAGGAAGAAATTGGAATTCATATTTATTCAAGATAATTGATTCACCATCTTGGAGAAGTTTTTGCGAAGTCTTAATTCTGAATAGCCAGCTTCAGTAAAATACTTTGCTGGCTGTTAGTTACTTGAACATTCCCCAAATAAAGGTAAATGAAAATAAGATAGACTGTTTTTAGGTAGCAGTGGTCTTTCCTGAAGTTCTGTTAACTGTTTTTCCTGAATGCAGACAGGTCTGTTTATCTAGGAGAGAGGACGACTGTGTCAGTCTGTGTGTATGTATACATGTATGTGTTGTACAGATGCTTCCCTTCTCCCCGACCCTTTTAGAGTTGATGGCTTTGTCCCTGATTGTTCAGTATAATAGTTTGCAGATTCACTAAGAGAGCCTGTGTAGTAATGCTTGCTTTATTTTTTTTTTCTCTTTCACTCTTGTTTTATTTTTACTTTTTTTTTTCTTTGTGATGTGACATTTTCAGCTGATGTATTGAAAGCAAATCCTTCTAATTTGGGAGCCCAGATCACAAGAGTGAGTTTTTCTACTAGTGTCTTTAGCTGTATATCTTTTTTTGTGTGTGTCTTTTCACCCTTTTCCCCCTCCCAATTCAAAAGTATTCAAAACACATTTCATAAATATTAGATAAGAAAATTCCTTTGTCTGTTGAACATCATGCCCTTCCACAAAGCAATGTCCACTTTATATTGGGTCAAATTCCTTTTCCTAATGCTATTATAAAAGCATAGGCTAATGTATGTGTTTTGTTTTGGTTTGGTTTCTATATTATCTAGTGTGTTGGAAATAATTTTAGTTCTGTCTTCATTGCAGATATGTCTGGACTTTGTCACCAGTGTGTCATAGCACCGTTCTTTTTTGGTTGTTGTTTTGTTTTGTTTTAAGGAAAATTATATAGTAGTTTCTGAGAATGAAAAACCTATTCTTTATCAGGATTTTAAGTAATAAATTCTTTGACTTATCTCTATTCTCCCTCCTCATCCCCTGGATGTTCCTCTCAGGGCCATGAAGGAATGAAAGAGCAATACATATTACTCTCTCATTTCAGCAGACTGACCAGATGATGCAAGTGGTCAGATTGGTGAGCTCTGAACATGCGAGCATTGGAAGATGGTTGGTTTGATAGCCACAGGAAAACTGTTCATGCTGAAAAGAATCATAGCACCTTTTTATGGTGAAATAAAAGTATGCTTTCTATTTGTTATTTTGATTCAAATAACCTCCCCATGTAAGCTGTACATTGCTTTTTAAGATCTTACACCTGGGTAATTTTCTGTACTAGCCTAACCCCTTTCTGTTCTCTTTGGCTTGTGTTATTACAGTTTATCTCATGTTCTGTTTGTCTAGTTTTGCATCCTGGAGGAGCAGGTGATTAAATAGTCCCTTTTCTTTCCTCCTAGTGTTCTAAAATTTGCTTGTTGCTTCTGAAATCATTTAATTTTGCCCCATAAAGCAAATGGTATGCTCTCCTAATTAGAAATGCAGGTACTCCAAGTGTTTTATCCAAAGTGATCAGCCATTGTGTTTTCAATTACTGTAAGAATATAGCAGTGTGCTCTACGCTAGCAGTGTAACCACTGATTGAGGTAAATATTCTAAAGGCCTTGTTTTCAGGACCCCTGAGTTATTCTAAATCACCCACCCTCTATTCCCTTTTTTTGTTACCCCAGAGATTGAAAGATCTTAAGCAGAGAGAGTTTGCTCGAAATGTCTCTTCAAGATCCCGTAAAGATGAGAAGAAACAGGAAAAAGCCCTTCGGCGGCTCCATGAATTGGCGGAGCAAAGGAAACAAGCTGAATGGTGAGGATATTTTCTTTCAGAGGATTCTACAGATAGTTTTAATCTTAGGATTTAAGAATTATCAATCCTTGTTAGTAAATCTTTCAAACTGAAAGCCTACCTGTTATTATTGTATAATATACTGATTTTATGAATATATACTTCTGAGGCCATATCCTATCTGTGACTTTAGCTATCTAAGCTCTATGCCTCAGTGTCCTTATCTGTAAGACGGGAGATGATAATAACAATTTACTTGTTGCAGTCGTTTTGAGGAGTGATTATATTTACATCAGAAGTGCCTTATAGGGTGCCTGGGTGGCTCAGTGGGTTAAAGCCTCTGCCTTCAGCTCAGGTCATGATCTCAGGGTCCTGGGATCGAGGCCCGCATCAGGCTCTCTGCTCAGCAGGGAGCCTGCTTCCTCCTCTCTCTCTGCCTGCCTCTCTGCCTACTTGTGATCTCTCTCTGTGTCAAATAAACAAAATCTTTAAAAAAAAAAAAAGTGCCTAATAAAAGAGTGCCATAGAAGATGCTCAATAAATCAGTAAATTATACAGATAGTATTGTTCCCATTCTCCAACCTGTTTATTATAGAAAAGCACATATATTCTAGTATTCTATTTTATAACTAAACAGTATGNTCTCTCCCTCTGTGAAATAAATAAATAAAATCTTTAAAAAAAAAAATAAAAAAAAAAAAAATAAAAAAAAAATAAAAGAGTGCCATAGAAGATGCTCAATAAATCAGTAAATTATACAGATAGTATTGTTCCCATTCTCCAACCTGTTTATTATAGAAAAGCACATATATTCTAGTATTCTATTTTATAACTAAACAGTATGGGGCAGAGACTCAAGTGTTGTAACTTCTTTTTAAGTACTTTGCAGTCTGTACTAATCACTGAAACCTAGGGAATTCTATCCATTTATTTCTCTGCAGGTTCCTGCGTTCTTGAGTGTTCTTTTTAATCTTCCTTCATGATTCTTGATGAGTATCAATTTGGGGGCTGGTATTTAGCCTTAGGTGGAATTTACCCCACCTAAGGCTGAATTTCCAAGCAACTAGACTTTGGGGACCCAGTCTTTGAGCATCTGAGGATTCATGAGGTATGTGCCTCGATCAGAAAGACTTAGGCCCCCATGTTTGTTTTTAATGGCTGCCCAGGACCAAACGAATGAACTGGCTGTAGGGAAAGAGAAGCTATGATTGTGTCCTTCAAAAGTTCACAGCCAAGTTGGGGTCACAGTTTCCAAGTTCCTGGACTTACTAAGTTCATTTTTGTCTCCGGATNTTTTTTTTTTTTTTTAACTTATTTACTTCTCTAGCATTTTGGAGGAAGAAGGAAGGGAGAGAACACATAGTATGAGTTTTGAAACAGAATTAACCATTGAGCTCTAATGTTGAGTTAAGCTGCCTATAAACTGGTTCTGATGCCTTCTTTGGCAGCTTTTTATATCGTAACACGTTCCTCTTGGGCGTATTGTAAGGGTACCTCTATAAAAAGTATATACCAGGTCACTTTCCAATTTGGGACATATTTTAATACATGTTTTTCTTCAGAGGTGACTTATAGTTCTCAGTTTTATAAGTAAGCAGTTAAAAGATCACCAAGTAATCTCTTGGGAGACTAAAAGAAGACTAAAAGAAGGCTTTGACCCATCACCAGGTATTTCATTGTCCCGGAATTAATTTATGACCCCATAGTAAGTGTTGTTGAAGCAATTAACATGGCAAAGACTAAGTAAAAGAACAAAATAAGATCTGTTTTTATTCAACTTGAGGGTCTTTGCTATGGGGTAGGTTTTGTGACACAGTGTAATTGTCTCTTGCTATCTAAATCTTTCGGTTCTTACCTTCCATTAGCAAGAGTCTAGATAGCAGGGGATACCACATTATCCAAATATATTTAGTCTCTGAGTTTAGGATAGCTAGTAGCTAGGAGTCAGATAAAACGACTTCATCCAAACAGATATCTGATTCTCCTCAATTCTTGAATTGGCTTGAAAAATACCTCAGATGAATAGTCCACACACTGTAAAAATTTCAGACACGACACGAGTTTAAAACACTTGCTCTGAGGCTCCTCCATGTTCTGTTTTCAAAGATGGGAAAGTGTTTGATAGCATCATCATCATTGTACAGAATGCCCAGAAATTACCACAAAATCAAAGCAAATGCTTTGGTGTGGTGCCGAAGAAATAGACACAGAGGGCGCCTGGGTGGCTTAGTGGGTTAAAGCCTCTGCCTTCGGCTCAGGTCATGATCTCAGGGTCCTGGGATCGAGGCCCGCATCAGGCTCTCTGCTCAGCGGGGAGCCTGCTTCCTCCTCTCTCTCTGCCTGCCTCTCTGCCTATTTGTAATCTCTCTCTGTCAAAATAAATAAATAAAATCTTTAAAAAGAAAAAAGAAATAGACTCTTAGTTTCTGAAACAGATATACTAACCACAGACTACCATGGAGTAGCATGATGGAGGTTTCTGACTATGTTAAACTCAGAAAATATCCACATTTTAAAAAATAAAATTTGAAAATATGGAGGAAATGAGAGGGTTTTTAGCTGAGGGAAATACAACCTTTGTGAATAGATGTTCAACCATGTTTGATGCCATACTGATGGGTAGGATGTTTCAGTAAGAAAGAAGAACAGGGGTGCCTGGCTGGCTGAGTTGGAAGAGCACTCAACGCTTGATCCTCAGGGTCGTGAGTTCAAGCCCTACAGTAGGTATAGAGATTACTTAAATACATAAATAAATAAACTTAAAAAAACAAAAACAGACGCAGGATGGGTCACTTTTACTAGGTGGTAACAATAGAGTATTTGAGCTGTATAGTACAGCTTCACTTTTTAAATTTTAGACCGCTTAGGAAGAAATAGTAGTAACTGGCCGGTGCTGGGAATACAGCTAGTTCATAGAAAAACAGAATGAGACTTTCCTAAACTCACAGAGCAAGTTCTCGTTTCAGCACAGCGCTATGAAACAACCACCACTTACTTAAGTGTCTTTGAGGCCTGCCTACAATGAATGGTGGAACATAAGAGATAAGTGTTCTATAAGAAGTATGAAATGTACCTCTAAACTTTTTTTGTTTTTCATTTTTCTAAACCATTGTGTAGTGCACTTGGAAGTGGTCCCATGTTCAGACCAACCACAGTGGCTGTAGATGAAGAAGGTGGAGAGGATGATAAAGATGAATCAGCTACAAACAGTAGCACAAGTGCTGCTGCCACTTGTGGCCTGGGATCTGAATTCTCCACAGATAAAGGAGGCCCTTTCACTGCAGTACAAATCACTAGTACCACTGGACTGGCGCAAGCCCCTGGGCTAGCCTCCCAAGGCATCAGCTTTGGCATTAAGAATAATCTAGGGACTCCACTACAAAAATTGGGAGTGTCATTTTCCTTTGCCAAGAAGGCTCCTGTCAAACTCGAATCAATAGCATCAGTTTTCAAGGACCATGCAGAGGAAGGGACCTCTGAAGATGGAACAAAAGCTGATGAGAAGGGTTCTGACCAAGGACTGCAGAAGTTGGGAGACTCTGACGGTAACAGTAATCTTGATGGTAAAAAAGAAGATGAAGACCCTCAGGATGGAGGGTCCCTTGCCTCAACGTTATCTAAGTTAAAAAGAATGAAGCGAGAAGAAGGAGCTGGGACTGCAGAGCCAGAATATTACCACTACATTCCCCCAGCACACTGCAAAGTAAAACCAAATTTCCCCTTTCTACTCTTTATGAGAGCCAGTGAACAAATGGATGGTGATAATAGTATACACCCAAAGAATGCCCTAGAGAGCAAAAAAAGCAGTTCTCCCAAGCCTAAAGGCTGTATCAAGGTGGCAGCAAGCCAAGGAGCAGAGAAGACAGTTGATGAAGTCTCCGAGCAACAGATGGAAACCAGTGTCACAGAGCCCTCAGAGCCTGGAAGCAAAGCTGAGACAAAGAAAGCCTCAGGAGGGGATGTAAGCGAGCAGAATGTAGAGAGTCCAAGTCAGAAAGTTTCAGAGAACCAAATGTGTGATTCTAACCCTTCTAAAGAAACCTCTCAGATCACCCCAGCAGGGAAAGAAAGCGAGGGACCCAAACATCCTACTGGTCCCTTCTTTCCGGTTTTGAGCAAAGATGAAAGCACTGCCCTCCAGTGGCCATCAGAACTCTTAATTTTTACCAAGGCAGAACCCTCCATTTCATACAGTTGTAACCCTTTATACTTTGACTTTAAACTTTCAAGGAACAAAGATGCCAGAACTAAAGGGACAGAAAAACCAAAGGATATAGGAGGCTCCTCAAAGGACCATCTCCAGGGCCTTGATGCTGGTGAGCCAAATAAAACCAAGGAGGGGGGAGAGAATGTGGATCATTCCTTAGGAGGCAGAATGGATGCACCTGCTTCAGGGTCTGTCTGTAGCAATCTGAACAAGCAGGAACCTGGGGGCAGCCATGGGTCAGAGACAGAGGACACAGGGAGGAGCCTTCCTAGCAAGAAAGAACGATCTGGGAAGTCCCACCGACACAAAAAGAAAAAGAAGCACAAAAAGTCAAGCAAACACAAACGGAAACACAAGGCTGACCCAGAAGAGAAAAGCTCTAAGACAGAGTCTGGGGAGAAGTCTAAGAAGCGTAAGAAACGAAAACGAAAGAAGAATAAGTCATCAGCTCCAGCAGATTCTGAACGGGGGCCCAAACCAGAACCCCCTGGGAGTGGTAGCCCTGCGCCGCCCAGACGACGGCGGCGAGCCCAAGATGCTTCCCAGCGGAGGCCTCTCCCAGCTGAAGAAGGGGGCAGTGGCAAGAAGGATGAAGGTGGGGGTGGTGGCGACTCCCAGGATCATGGCAGGAAACACAGAGGTGAGCCTCTGACTTCATCCTGCCAGAGAAGAGCTAGTGCCAAACGGAGCAGCCGGTCCAGCCACCGGAGTCGCCCCAGTAGTGGAGATGAGGACAGTGATGATGCTTCATCGCACCGGCTACACCAGAAGTCTCCATCCCAGTACAGCGAGGAGGAGGAAGAGGAGGAAGACTCAGGCAGTGAGCATTCCCGTAGCCGCTCCCGGTCGGGCCGGCACCGCTCCTCACACCGTTCCTCCCGGCGTTCTTACTCAAGTAGCTCAGATGCTTCTTCAGACCAGAGCTGCTATAGTAGACAGCGCAGCTACTCTGATGACAGCTACAGCGACTATAGTGACCGATCTCGAAGGCACTCCAAGCGCTCCCATGACTCTGATGACTCCGACTACGCCAGCTCCAAGCACCGGTCCAAGCGGCACAAATACTCCTCTTCCGATGATGACTATAGCCTCAGTTGCAGCCAGTCCCGAAGCCGCTCTCGGAGTCACACCAGGGAGCGCTCGCGGTCCCGGGGCCGCAGCCACAGCAGCAGTTGTAGCCGCAGCCGGAGCAAACGGAGAAGCCGCAGCACCACAGCCCACAGCTGGCAACGGAGCCGAAGCTACAGCCGTGACCGCAGCCGCAGCACCAGGAGCCCTTCCCAGAGATCGGGTTCCAGGAAGGGGTCATGGGGTCACGAAAGCCCTGAGGAGAGGCGATCTGGTCGTCGAGATTTCATCCGCTCTAAAATCTACCGCTCCCAGTCTCCCCACTATTTCCGATCAGGCCGGGGAGAAGGTCCTGGGAAGAAAGAAGATGGCAGAGGAGACGATGGGAAAGGGACAGGCCCACTCTCCCAGAACAGCAATGTTGGTGCAGGAAGGGGGTCAGAAGGTGACTGCAGCCCCGAAGACAAGAACTCTGTCACTGCCAAACTGCTGCTGGAGAAGATCCAGTCAAGGAAAGTGGAGAGGAAACCCAGTGTGAGTGAGGAGGTGCTGGCCACCCCTAATAAAGCCGGGCTCAAGCTCAAGGACCCCCCACAAGGTTACTTTGGGCCCAAGCTCCCCCCATCTCTTGGCAATAAGCCTGTCCTTCCACTGATAGGGAAGCTCCCAGCTACCCGAAAGCCCAACACCAAGAAATGTGAAGAGTCTGGGTTAGAAAGGGGGGAAGAGCAAGAACAGTCAGAGACAGAAGAAGGGCCTCCAGGGGGTAGTGATGCCCCATTTGGACATCAGTTCCCTTCAGAGGAAACAGCTGGCCCCTTATCAGACCCATCCCCAGAAGAGCCAAAGTCTGAAGAAGCTACTGCTGATCACCCTGTGGCTCCACTAGGCACCCCAGTGCACTCTGACTGCTATCCTGGGGACCCCACCATCTCCCATAACTACCTCCCTGACCCCAGCGATGGGGACACCCTAGAGTCCTTGGATAGTGGCAGTCAGCCAGGCCCTGTGGAATCCAGCTTGCTGCCTATGGCGCCAGACCTTGAGCACTTCCCCAGTTATGCACCTCCCAGTGGGGATCCTAGCATTGAGTCGGCTGATGGAGCTGAGGATGCTTCCCTTGCCCCTCTGGAGAGCCAGCCCATCACCTTCACCCCCGAGGAGATGGAGAAGTACAGCAAGCTCCAGCAGGCCGCACAGCAACACATCCAGCAGCAGCTTCTGGCCAAGCAAGTAAAGGCCTTTCCAGCCTCGGCTGCTCTGGCCCCAGCCACTCCAGCCCTGCAGCCCATCCACATTCAGCAGCCAGCCACAGCCTCTGCCACCTCGATCACAACTGTTCAGCATGCCATCCTACAGCATCATGCGGCTGCAGCTGCTGCTGCCATTGGAATTCACCCCCACCCTCATCCCCAGCCACTTGCCCAAGTACACCATATTCCTCAGCCTCACCTAACCCCCATTTCCTTGTCCCACCTCACTCACTCAATCATCCCTGGCCACCCTGCCACCTTTCTCGCTAGCCATCCCATCCATATCATTCCTGCCTCAGCCATTCATCCTGGGCCCTTCACCTTCCATCCTGTACCGCATGCTGCCCTCTACCCTACCCTGCTTGCTCCACGGCCTGCTGCGGCAGCTGCCACTGCCCTCCACCTTCACCCACTACTTCACCCCATCTTCTCAGGTCAGGACCTGCAGCACCCACCTAGCCATGGCACATGAGTTGAGGGATGGGAGCCCAGGTAGGGCCAGGGAAGGTGACCCGTAAATCTTCCCTTGGGGGTGTTGAGCCATTAATACCAGCAAGTACAAGCTGGGATGGGCAGTGTCTGACAGCCAAAGAATCAAGTTTTGGCTTGCAGGGGTGGTTTTAGATTTGAGGTTTGCTTTGGGTTTTACTATCAGGGATTTTTTTTTTCCCCTTCCCCCTTTCTGTTTGTCCCTTACTCTCCTGTGTTTCCAAGCTAGGGAACACCAGTAAGTGCTCCTAACCCCTCTGCAGCAACATCTCCAAACTGTTAAGTTTGGATACTCCTCTCCTCCCTCTACTTTTTATCCTCTGCTCTTCCCTTCTATAAATTTTAAAACATTCTCTTCCTCTCTGGCTGGCGGTTTGTCCATTTGGTCCTGCCCACTCAGTGTCTTTGACCATCCCTTGGTGACCTTATGCTATCCCGGATGAGGTGGAAAGGGAGTCTGACCTGGAACCAGATGCTACTCAGGCTGTTATTCAATCCACTTCCCACACAGAGAGCCACACGTATGGCCCTGTTGTCCTCATGTCCCTCATCCCAAAAGAGATATCTGCATATCCCAGAAAAGAAGATCCTATCATGAATAGAAGCTCTGCAGAACTTAGTCGCCCGTGTGCTTCCCCAGAGAGGAGCTCATGTGTCTGAAGGGTGTATTTTCTTCTGTCATGTTGATGTTTCCTTCTTAATTTATAGGATTTTTTTTAAATGTAAAAAATTGCACTGAACTCTATAAACGTAAATGCTGCTTTTTGTAGCTCATATAAAAAAAGGTTCCATATTTGTAGTATACTGCAATAATATTTTTTACATCCAGCTCTTTAAGTGATCCTTGTTCTGGTGGCTTTGTGTAAATATGTTTGCCCTAGTTGAATTAAGAAACTTTAAAGGTTATAAAATGAAAACAAAAAATAAAGTATCTGTTTTCTGCTAGATGCAAAAATGACTAAGCATGTATATTTTATCAAGCTCATGTATTTTTTGAAGTTATGAACTATAAAAATGTTAAAACAAAAAAAAGGAACATTGTTTAACATTTTTTGCTGGGACAAAATGTTTAGTTAATTTGCAGTAAGTGGTGCCCCCAGTACTGGGATTTTTGAACTAATGGGCAGCAGCCAGCTGGGGGTGTCAGAGGGATCCTCAGTTACGACATCTCCCTCGTGCTTTGCAGTTTTATACAGAGAAACAGGAGGGCCCACAGAGGAGCAAGGAGAGATTCGAGAGCTTTATTCTCTGGTAGCAGTAAGATTCAGAGTGATTGTCCAGGGGGTTTCCTGGGTTTCCTGGGTGCCTGTTCCAGGCAGTCTGTTTGCCTTCCTAGTACTTAGCCCCCTCTGATAATTTTTTTTTTTTAATGTGCCTTTTGGGTTGGCTAGAAACTGAAGTAGAAGTAGACTTGAGGATGGTAGAGTTGGGACAGTTTCTTCCTCCTCATGTGGGTAGGCGAGCACATTTGTAGATACTGCAGATTCTTTTGCTTCACAGTTTCCATGCCTTCTGCCCAGCTTAGTTTAAGCAGTGAAGATTTTTTTTTCCCTTTTCTTCCATGACACCTACCAGAGGAAGTACCACCTCAGTTCCTCTTCCTCCTCTTGCCTTTCACCTGGGCTCTCAGACCTAATTAACATACTGACCCGTTTATATTGCAGGTCTCATCTTTGGCGTAGTTAGCATTTCCCTACCTATTCCTGTGGCTAGAATTGGTTGGTTGGTCACTGGACAGGAAGAAACAAACCCTATTTACTTGGGCCAAGGCTCTGTGTTCTGCCTTTCTTCTCAGATTCCCAAAAGAAAAGGGGTTTGAGTTTATGAGAAACAAGTGCTGGGCAAACAAGGCTCGTGACAGACAGCCTCCTGCCTGTTCAGGCTCCTCATCTGATTCAGAAGCATCACTTTTGATAACTAGCACTGGAAAAATGAAATCATCTGTTTGAAGTGAAGGGACTCATTTTTCTTTGCTTTCAGCCCATGTAAATATTTAAATAATACAGTATTAACATTTTTGTGCTGCTTCCCATTAGCTTGTAGATTGAGCCATACTCTGGCTGCCTCTCTACCTTCCTGGGGGCAGTTTTCTTTAACTTTCAGAACAGTGATTTTAAAACTTAAAAAAAAAAAAATAACCTATCCTTACTTACAAGCATTACAGATTGTATTTAACTTTATCACATATGATAGAGATATATATGCTGTAAAATTAGGGAAAGGAACTTTCTAATAAACCAATGATTTGTTGGAAACTTGGCAGAGTCTGTCGTGATTGTTGCCCCATCCACTCAAGCTGGGAAGGGATGGAGTTACCGGTTACAAGTAACATTTTGTGAAATGATCAGGGAATAGATTCTTGTGAACGAGTTGCTTATGATGTTTGGAATTGAGCTGCTCGTGACAGGCTGCCCAAGTAAAGGGGGAAAATTGTGGTGTAGAAGGAAATAATCGTTGATTTTCTGTCAGTCTTAGGTGGGTGTCTTGGAATGTGCACCTCCTTTCCACTCCCACAAGAATTCTCTTCTGTGTCTACTTTTTTCCTCAGTGTGTGTGTGTGTGTGTGTATACACACACTATGTGTGGTAGAACGTATGGCATGTACGTGCTCACTAAGTGGGTTTGGAATTTCTGGCTTCGATCTTTAGGATTTGAGATGAACTTCAGAGTGATGGGATTGCAAGTCATGCCTGGCCTTTGCCTTCCAAATGGAGTTTTGTATACCTGACCAGTCTTCTGTTCTCCTTAACCTTTTAATAGTACACTGCAGTGTTTGCAAGCTAGCTGGTAAAAGGAAATGTGCTGTAATTGTTAGAGCAGATAAAAGCCTCTATCTACTCTTCTGTTTCAAAAAAAAATCACAAAAAGCAGAGAAAGTTTAGTATCAAAAGCTAGCCAGAGATTTATAGTGATGTTTCCTCTCTCCCTCAGCCTTTCAGGAAGGAGTAGTACAATTTCTCTTTCCTGTTCCCTCATACAGCTCCCCTTGATGAAAGAGAAGCTGTTCAATTTGAACCTTAGGTTGGATGGTGAGATCTGCCTATTTTCCTAAAATAGCAAAATCCCTGCCCAGAAAGAAGGCATGTTAGGAAATGAAAGTGACTTTCTGAGCAGGCAGGGTGCGGTGAAAGAGGCAAACTGGCCTATAGAGAATGCTGTTAAGGGGACATGTGCTTGCAGCTGTTTGATTCCAGTAAGGGTTCTTTCAACTACCTGCCTCAGCCACCTGTGGTGGCAACACGGACGTAGTCCCTCTCCTACATCCTTGACAACTAAATCGGGCCTTGTCAACCATTTCCATTCTTATATACCAGAAATACCTTCACCTCCCCCTTATCAGCTCATGTCTGAATTATTGCAGCATTTTCCTGGCTGGGATCACCAGGATCTAATTCCCCATTCCATGTAAACTTACTGGCTTTTAAGAATCTGGGTGTGATTCATTTTGTATTTACTGCTTCCCAGTAAAATTATAAGCTCGGGAGAGGACAAGAACTGATTCTTAACATTTCTTTTTTTTTTAAGTCCTTTAGAGTGTTTTACATACAGTTGAACACGTAGTAAACATTTTGACTGTATATTTAAATATGAACAAAGAAAATACTGCTGACTGCAAGGATTTAGCAACGAAGCATCAAAGAAGATAAAGGATTTTTACATATCCTCCACATCATCTAGCTCAGTGCCAGGCATATAGAAATGCAATAATTATTTTTTTAAATGCTTCTTTAAGATTTTATTTGGGCGCCTGGGTGGCTCAGTGGGTTAAAGCCTCTGCCTTCGGCTCAGGTCATGATCCCAGGGTCCCGGGATCGAGGCCCGCATCGGGCTCCCTGCTCATCAGGGAGCCTGCTTCCTCCTCTCTCTGCCTGCCTCTCTGCCTACTTGTAATCTCTCTCTGTGTCAAATAAATAAATAAAATCTTTTTTAAAAAAGATTTTATTTATTTGACAGGGAGGGAGAGAGCAAGCACAAGCTGGGTACCAGCAGAGGGAGAGGGAGAAACAGGCCTCCTGCTGAGCAGGGAGCTCAATGTGGGATTTGATTCCAGGACCCTGGGATCATGACCTGAGCTGAAGGCAGATGCTTAACTGACTGAGCCGTCCAGGTGCTCCAGAAATTCAATAATTTTTGGCTTAGTGAAGCCTTAACAAAACTTTGGATTCATTGAGGAATTCTAGGACTCAGGGTTGATGGGATGGGAAAGTGGGAGCAATGGATCAACAGTCCTCTGCTACTATCTCAGAAGGGAGATCAACACAGCTCTGGCTCCAAATGGACACCTGTGAGAAACCAAATTCTCAAATGCCAAACTTCTCTCCCTTCCTAAATCTGATCCTTCACCTGTTCAACTTTAGCTAATGGTACCACTGTCCTACCAGCCAGCCAGGCACCAAAGCTTTGAATTAACTTTGGCACCTCCTTACCACATCCAGTTACTAATCTAGTAAGGGATAGGATTTTGAGCTGTGTGCTGAGGTGGTGAATTATGAAGGGAACGGAGGAGCTGAAAGGATTCCAGGATGGCACAGGATAACTGGGCAGGGGGTTCCTGGGTGGCTCAGTTGGTTAGGCATCTGCCTTCAGCTCAGGTCATGATCCCAAACTCCTGGGATTGAGCCCCAAGTTGGGCACCCTGCTCAACAGGGAGTCTGCTTCTCCCTTTGCCTCTCCTCGCTCATGCTTGCTCTCTCTCAAATAAAATCTTAAAAAAAAAAAAAAAAGATCCCTAGGCAGGATAAGATGGTGGTTAAGTTTGGTTACAAAATAGAGAGCAAAAGGAGAATGCGGCAGTCTTCCTTTACCCCGAGAAGATCTCTTGAATTTCCTTCCTGAGAACCTTCTTTTTTGGGGGAAGTCCTGCAGAGCCAATAAGATTTGACACTCCTCCTCCTCCTGTCATCCAGAGAAAATCACCTTGCCTTTCTGCTGAGAACTATTCGTTCTCTTTCCGCTGTGTGACTCCATGTTTGCATCTTCTGTCCTCAGTGCGCGCTCCCATTCAGTCTGTCCATGAGCAATGCCTACTAGGTGCTGGACTCTTGGCTAGGCTCTGCGGCTGCAGAAAGAAACCTTGTTCTCAATGGAATGAGTCATGGACACAATCATGTCCATGAATGGCCCATGCCTAAACAGTGTGATCGGTGCTGTGCCCACATGTGTCAACTCCAGCGTGCCAGCCTGAGGAATCGAGGGAGTCTTCCCCTAGGCAATGACCCCACGAGAATCAAGTCTTGATTGGACAAGAGCTCTGTCACCCAAGAGAGAGTGGAGGATCTGCCTTCAACTGCACGGCTGGCGTATAGTCCCAGAGCCTGTGAGCCAGAATACCCTGGACTCCACTCTAACCATCTCCTTTCCCCTTCGCCAGCACCGGATGCACTGCTGTGGCCACACTAAGACTTGGCCTGAGATGGAGGGAGAGTGAAGCGGCTTGCTGCTCCAATATGGCTGACCAAGACCCTGGAAGAAGGAAGTGGATAAGTGCCTTATCCAAAAGGATATAGCAACCTCAAGTCTTATCAGGGTACAACAGCTTCCCCCTTCCTCCACCACTGACCAAGTCACAGTGGGCCACAGCAATGCAGGCAGCTGTGAGGTGGGGACAAAGAGCTGTAAAGTGGCTAGAGTGGAGATGTATGGATCAGGTCATGGTTATGCCACCGCAAGCAGAAAGGAATGGTGGCTTAGACAAATATGGTGGTAGTGGAAATGTGAAGATTCAAGAGACGTAGTTAAGAGGCAGAACCAACAGGTGATAAACTACTCTCAGGAAAAGGGAGGAGTCATGCCTTTCAGCCATTAGCATCCACCCCCAGGGTAGCCTCACCCCCTTCCTGGCAATCCAAGAGACCATATGGCTCCAGGGCCTGTAGCCCTTTCCTCTGCCTACTGCTCAGCAAGTGGGCTCCAGTTTGATAAGAAAAGCCTTCCTGTGGTGGAGACTGAAAGGAAGAGGAAGGAGCTAACCCATTCCTGCCGAGGAGGTTGTGGGAGAAGGAAGATGGCCAGAGCTGTGTGTCCACTTCATGCCCTCTGGCTTCTGGAATGGGTAGAGCTACTCTTGGGACCTGGTGCCATCCCTCCAGCCCTGGCCTTAAACCTGGACCCAGTGCAATTCACCTTGTACACAGGCCCCAATGGCAGCCACTTTGGGTTTTCACTGGACTTCTACAAGGACAACCATGGGAGGTGAGCCTGGGGTGAAGTTTGGGTGTTGGGAGAGAGGATTCCCCCACCATTACCACTTCTGGGAACCTCGAGCTACCCATTTGTTATATAGAGGTTGAGCAAAGAGACTCTTAGGCTCTATTCAGACTGAGTTCTTTTTAGGAATACTGGCAGGAACCAGCTCAGGTTAGGCTGTCAGGGAGGGGTATACATGGGGAGGTAGGCACCAAAACTATAGCCAGAACAAAGGGAAGGTAAAAGTTGATGGCTTATTTTTTCCCTCAAGGGTCAGTTGTATGACCTACTCCACCTTGGTCTCCTCAAAATACAGAGAGGAGCACATGTCTTAAATTGACTTGCAAAACCGTCTACCCACTCCCGCCTTGCTTTTCTACTCCAGGTCCCTCATCCACATCAAAATTACAGATACTTGAAAAGAAACAATAGAGCATTAATGGCTGAAATTAGTCATCTGCGAAATCAGACTTCCAAGATTAGAGTCCTGGTTCCTTCTCTTTATAGTAACTACCCTGCACTGGTGACTTATTGTGGTAGCCCCTGTGAGGCCCACCCCTGGGGATGGCAGACAGCCTTCAAGTACTTGCCTCTTGGGGGATTTCCTCTGCTGAAGAGGCGTATTTCCAAAGTCCCATTTCCAAGGTGGCCTACAACCAATGGCTGATTAATGAAGAGTGTGGAGGGAGGAGAGAGGTGGAAGGGTCTGATGTTCTCACCTCAACTTGGGGCGGTTCTGAAGGGTCCTTCTAGCTCCAGAGCTCCCTGGATGTTGGCCCATGGCTGTCACTGGGCCTGAATCTGCATCATACTCCTTTCTCTGCCCACTCCTGCTCCTTTCCCTTTCTTTCTTTCCTTCTCTCTTTTCTTTTCTTTTCTTTTCTTTCATTTCTATTTTTATTTTTTATTTATTTATTTTTTTTAAAGATTTTATTTATTTGACACAGAGAGAGAAATCACAAGTAGGCAGAGAGTCAGGCAGAGAGAGAGGAGGAAGCAGGCTCCCTGCTGAGCAGAGAGCCCGATGCGGGCCTCAATCCCAGGACCCTGAGATCATGACCTGAGCCGAAAGCAGAGGCTTTAACCCACTGAGCCACCCAGGCGCCCTCTATTTTTATTTTTAAGATCTTGTTTATTTATTTGACAGAAAGAGACACAGTGAGAGAGGGAACACAAACAGTGAGAGTGTGAGAGGGAGAAGCAGGCTTCCCGCTGAGCAGGGAGCCAGAGGATCGTGACCAGAGCCGAATGCAGACACCTAACGACTGAGCCACACAGGCACCACGTTTCTTTTCTTTTTTTCTTTTCTTCCTTCTTTCCTTCCTTTTTTTCTTTTTAAGATTTTATCCATTTATTTGTCAGAGAGAGGGAGAGAGAGAGCACACAAGCAGGGGGAGCAGCAGGCAGAGGGAGAAAGCAGGCTCCCCGCTGAGCAAGGAGCCAGATTTGGGACTAGATCCCAGAACCCTGGGATCATAACCTGAGCTGAAGGCGGACACAACTAACCGAGGCATCCCTTTCCCTTTCTTTCTGCAGACATTGGCCTCATAGACATTACTTAAATATCCTGTAAGCTAAAAAAGAAAAAATATATAGATGGCATTTTTTTGAGTACTTGTTACATGTTACTTGGCTAGCACCATGCAAAAATGTCCCACATGCATTTATTTCATTTACTTCTGACATTGGTTGGTGTTATCCCCAATTTCTATACGGTAGAAGTATGATTTGAATCTACATCTACTAAGGTCCTCAGTTATTTCGGTACCCCACTTTAGAAGTCCTCAATAGCTTCCCTAATCCTTCACCATTAAAACTAGGTCTCAGGAAGGTATCTGGTAACAGTCTTAAATTCTAGGGAGCGTGTAAACCCCTGACTTTTGGTGTGGGGCACAAGGGTGAGGGATATGGAGTGTGGATGGTGTGCAGAGCTTAGGGAAGAGCTCTTTTTCAGCAAGAATGACAAACGCTTCATTCGAACCAAACCAAACGGTTGTAGTACCAGCTTTACTCTTAACTTGCTAAATTACTTTACGCACGTGGTTTCCCCACTGGGAGACAGTTTCATTGGCCATAAAGTGATGTCCCGTTGAGGGAAGATGATCCAGTGCCCTCCAAGGCACACAGCCCTCCTGGGGAGTGCTCTCAGCGCAGGCGCCGGGGCCTGGGCTACCTCGGGATTCGCACCGCGCTTACCCAGCTTTCCTACGCAGAGTGGCCATCGTGGTGGGCGCCCCGCGGACCCTGGGCCCCAGCCAGGAGGAGACAGGCGGCGTGTTCCTGTGCCCCTGGAGGGCCGAGGGCAGCCAGTGCACCTTGCTGCCCTTCGACCTCAGTGAGTCCAGCGCAAAGAGGGAGAAGGAGGGGCTGCAGGGGGCGTGGACCGCCGGGCTTCAGCGCCCACCCTTCTTGTGCCCTCCAGATGATGAGACCCGACACGTAGGCTCCCACACCTTCCAAACCTTCAAGTCCCGGCAAGGACTGGGGGCGTCGGTCGTCAGCTGGAACGACTACATTGTGGTGGGCGCCGCGGGACGGGGCACCGAGAGCAGTCGGGGGCAGGGACACGCGCAGGGGGGGGCACCCGAGTCCCGCCGGTTCCCCACTCTCCTGTGGCCCTGCTCCAGGCCTGCGCCCCCTGGCAGCACTGGAACGCCCTAGAAAAGACCGAAGAGGCTGAGAAGACGCCCGTAGGGGGCTGCTTCGTGGCCCAGCTCCGGAACGGCGGCCGCGCGGAGTACTCGCCCTGTCGGGCGAACACCATGAGTCCGGTTTACGTGAAAAATGGCTTTAGTGAGTTCAGCGCTCCGTTTGCTCTCCGCCCACTCACGGCCCCTCAGCTCCGCCCCCAGCCTGATGCC
>LNAC01000398.1:735899-755366 GCA_002007465.1 Ailurus styani | reverse complement strand
TGCCCCCCCCACCCCGGCCTTAATGAGATGCCCCTTTGGGAAATTCCAGGCTGCCAGCGCTTGCCTGGGCTGCGGGGCGCTCACCGGCACGGGACCGCAGCAACTGTAGCTCGTTCCTCCCGGGTCCAGGCAGCAGGCCCCAGGGCAAAACTGACCATCTGGGCACTGTGTTCCAGCCACCAGCCCTGCCACTAAGGCCACCCAGCTCACCAGGGTCCACATGGTCTGCCTGCAAAATACCAAGAGGCATTTGGCGACTAGCTTAAGCCCACGCGACCCTTGATTCGGGGGCCAGTTACTCCCCCAGGCCCGGGCCAGATACCACCTGAGCCTCTTTATCCAGGCAGGAAGAGAAATGTGGGGTCCAAGCTTCCCATGTGGGTGTTCACTTGTGCACCCGCGCGTGAACAGTGATGAGCACGAACACAGACACAAGGATGGGTGTCAATCCATGCCCCCCAAATGTGGCCAAATGCCTCAGTCTCTGTGGGTGAGTATGTAAAGATGTAGGTGCGTGAAAGAATTTGCGGGTTTGTAGGGACATGGGTCACTCCAGGGAGGGGGTGAGGCCTCAGGAGCCATGGGAGGATTGGGCGGGGGAGCAAAAAGGGAGCCCCCCTTGAAGAAAAGACAGGGTTGCACTTCCCTCCCCAGCTGATGCTGTTCACACCTGCCAAGGCCTGTTGGGGGGGGAGGGGTGTCACATGATGACATGGGAAATCATGGGGTTGAGAAAGTTGTGAAAAGGGAAGTGTGGTAGCCAGTGGAATCTGGGCTGCTCTCCCCAGAGGCCAGCCACACCTGCCCCCCAACTGTCCTGAACCGCCCAGGGAAGGGGTGCACAGGCTGGGCCAGCTTTTGAGACACCTGTGTTCTCAGGGCCCCCCAGTACCACCAGACCCTTTCAGACTCCCCAAACATACCACCCCCAACCCCTGCCCAACCCCTGCCTCTCCCCCTACCCGGAAGCCAAAACTCAGCAGTACGCGGAGAGGACTGCATAAGCCCACCCGGCTGCACCAGCAGAAGGAACCGATGATGAAGTTCTGTGGGGGGTAGCCTCTCACTTCCTAAATGACTCTTCCCCAACTCAGACGGCCCCACTAGTTCAATGGGATGGCCCGGGAGATGTGACCCTGCCTAGTAATGTTTGTGGAGCCTCTCCTGGCCCAGTACTATTTTTTTTCTTCCTTGCAACGATCATCCAAAGTAGTTGTAATATCCTTACTTTTCAAAGGAGGAAACTGAGGCTCAGAAGTTAATATGCATGTCCTATATCCAGTCGTGAAGACGACAGGCTTTGATGGCTCCAAAGCATACTGGACCTGAGTTCATGTCGCAAAGTGGCACCATGGACAGTGCCCGGGAACGGACCCCAGACCCGGGGAGAGAAGAGGCCTGGGGTCCAAGCAGAGGAGGGAGACAGAAGCATTTTCTGAGCAGGTGGACAAGGCAGGACAGAAACGAGAAGCTTGGGGGTTGCTGGGATACTGCACTTGGCTGCTAGTCCTCGAATCGCCACCACCGATGGTGAGAACCTCAAAAGTTGATGTCTCTGGGCCTCAGTTCCCCCGTGAGTCTCTCTGTGGGCATTAACACTAGGTGTGGCGAGGACTTATACCCACCAGCCACTCGCATCCTCCTCTCCCCCACCTGGCTCTCCTCAGTGCCCCATTCCCAGCTCAAAGACCATTTCCAGGAGGCCAGTGACTGGCTGGTCCTGGACCTTGGCCCCTTTCACCCTCCCCTCCACACCCACAGCTCCCAGGCAAAGGCTGGTCCCACCTGCTTCCTGGGAGTCAAACATCAGTCCTTCATAGGCTGTCCCACGGTCCTGGGTTAGCCCAGAAGAGGTGCCTGTCTGCACAAATCTGGGACCACAGGGCACCCTAGTGACATTTATGCATACTTTCCGTCCTTGGTATCCTAAGGTTAGGAAGTACAGCGTGTGCTTCCAGTGAACAACCAACGCAGACACGCAGACGCTCGGGACCAAGGATGGGGGAAGAAGGGGCCCAATTCCTCTCAGTGGGGTTCGGAGTGGCGGCCTCTCTCACCGCCACCCCACACTGCCACAGTAGAGAGGGACAGGAGCCTCTTCAAGCCCCCAGCTCTGCCACCTTCCACTAGGTGGCAGCCCCCAACTCCGAGCGTCAGGAGACAGATTCCCAAAAGGTGAGTGAACTCAACTGCGAGGGAGCAGGAAAAGTGGCAGGGAGAGGCGGAAGTCGGCTGGTCCCACCCCCCACGAGAGGAAGTAAGGGAGAGCCAGACACAACCCAGGCGTCCGGTCCCTACTCCCAAGCCCCCGATGCCCTGGAGGAAGGCAGGGGCTCCAGCCCACTCGCTGAGCTCCGGGACCAGGGTGGGCGCCCCTCTCGCTCCCAGGCATCCCGGGGACCACCCACCACCACACCGCCCGCAGCAGCACCGGGGCCGGCGCGAAGCCGGCTCGACAATGGACTGGTCCCTGCCTTGGGGAAGGGGCTGCAGCTTCCGGGGACGTTGGAGGGGGAGAGAGCCTCCTTCTAATGGGGCCACTGCAATCACTGCTTACTCCCACCCCCCGTAAGACTGCCTCCAGGGCCATCGGAAACCCCCAAAGGAGCTTCTCTAAGCCACTCTTCTCTTGCCTCCCGGCTGAAACTCCGGAGGAACCTCGAGCCCTCACGTCCGCCCAGCCGGAGCCCTGGAGGAAGCGAGAGGTCTGCGCGGCCGCCCTCCTTACCTGCGACCGGCTCCGCGCTCGCTGGGCAGCGGCGGCCCGGGAAGCTCGCGGACCAGGGCCTGGCCGCGCGGTGGCCCGCCCACCTCAGTTTCCATTGGCCAGGCGTCCGGGCTGTCGCGCTCCTACTGGCTACTGGTCGACGTAGAGGCGGGGCCAGCCTGGAAAGCTGTGCTTTTTTTTCTTACTCAATGCTCTCTCCTCCCTCCCTTCGTCTCTCTTCCCACCCTCCCCCTCTTTTTTACGGGATCATGTGATTGGAAAATCATGTGACGTCCTGGCCCTGCTCAGCCGAGCTGCGGGCGCCTGGTAGAGTTTGCCCGAGATGGGGCAGCGCCTGTCCGAGGACCGTGACCGACAAGGGAGCTGCCCCATGCAGGGTGCGTTCCGGGGCGTTCACGGGATGCCTGCTTCTGGATTAGGGACAGTCGTGCGTCCTGTTTCTACTCTGTTCAGCAAAGTCAGAATAAATGCTGGGCAGCCAAGGCCCCGTAGGGGTTAGAGGAGGGTTGTGAGGGCAAGGATAGACAGCTCTCGGGCCCTTTCCTCAGGCTGCGCACAGCGGGGTGTGAGTGGGTGGAGAGATGAGACAGGCTCACATTCAATCTAATTTAAGGTGCAAGGTCATGTGCCAGGTGTTAAGGATGTGTGTGTAGGTCAGAGGTGATAGGTTGGCTCTGGGCAGAGAGGAAAAGATTTAATTCCACCTTAAGGGCACCTTTTTTTCTTCAAGATTTTATTTATTTATTTGAGAGAGAACATGAGCGGCAGGAGGGAGACACAGACTCCCCGCTGAGCAGGGAGGCACCACTCCCAGAACCCGGAGATCATGACCTGAGCCGAAGGCAGACGCTCAACCGACTGAGCCACCCAGGCGCCCCTTAAGGGCACCTTTTTGGGCTGAATCTGGGAGGATATTAACTGGCAGGTGGAGAGGGGTTGGAAGAGTGCCCGGACAAGGGGTGTTAGGCAGAGCATTTGGAAACCAGATGGGAAGAGCAGCCTTGGTCAGGGATTAATTGCCAAGTTCAACATAGTGGGCTTGAGGAGCTGTTGGGTGCCTGACACAAGGCTGAGGGGGGGGGCGGGTGAGTGCATGGTGGAAGTGGCTTCCTCCTTTGAGTCAGTCCTGCCTTCCAGGAATGGACATGACCGGTGAGCAGAGAACAGATTGGCCAGGAACAAGAGCCAGGGTGCACGGTGCCAAAGGGCCTGGCTCCAGCCAAAATGACAGATGCACCAGGAGGGAGGAGAGGCCCAGAGAAAGCCTGGTACCAGGCCTGGAGGACAAGCAGTGTTTGGTTATCCTGAGTGGTTGGAGAGAGCACTGCAGGACCAACAAAGAGCTGGAGCCAAGGGTGAGGCTGGGAGAGGGGACAAACAGCCCAGTTCAGGGGTGGTGGCAGTCTGCGTGGGTGTGTGGCAGGGTCAAGGAATTGTTTGGCGTTGGTGCTCAGCCTGGGGCTAGAGAGGGCCTGGAGAGTGCGTGAGGCTCCTGCTGACAATCAGGACCGCTCTGCCTGCTGGGGACATTTGTGCAGTTTCCCTCCTGTGTATCCTGATGCAAGGGGGTCCAGCCTATGGCTCTGTTACCAGAGCACATGCACACACACTTTCCATGAAATGTGAGGCTAATCAGTAAAAGAACCTATTCATCACAACTACACTGGAAAAAAGTAAATGCAGGGGAAAAAAAACTAGAGTGACTGAAACAAGGATCACGGAAAGTATCCTTAAAGGAGTGATTTGCCCACCAGGGCAAATTCGGCACATTCGGCAGCGTGCAGAGATAGCCTGCATTGTCACAACTATGGCAAGGGGCTACTGGCCTCCTACAGGAGCCTCCTACGAGGCTGCTACACCCTACAGTGCGAAGGGCGCCCCCACGACAAGGATTATTCCGCCCAAAATGTGAGTAGTGCTGAGGTTGAGACACCCTCTCTAAAGAATCATCAACTGTCTCTGTGAAAGAGCTCAACGTCTCCTTCACACAGTTTCTTCTCTCTTATTTCATACATATGTGTAACTCTACCTCCAACATGGGGCATGAACCCACGACCCTGAGATCAAGAGTCGTGTGCTCTACCAACTGAGCCAGCCAGGTGCCCCACATATTTCAGCTATTTTTAATTAATATTATCTGATTTCTCAGCAACAGTAGATTATAGAAAGATCAGGGGATGTGTGCATTGAAGTTTCTAGAAGCAGTCACCTTGAGTTTAGCAAGGTTGAAAAGAATTTAACTGGAAAAAATGCAAAAGGCTGACTGAAGGGCCTAGAAGCTCAACATCCTGGGGACATAGGATAGGGGCAAACAGTCCTGGATGAGTTGATGAGCCTTGTAGGCTTCACTCTCAAGGGACAAGGTAATTAATAGTCAAGGTGTGAGCCCAAGGTTTAGAAAAATCTGAATCATATGCAGTTACTCTGATTACTATGGCAAAGAAATGTGAAATGTATTTATTAAGCAAAAGGTATTTCCTTGTCAAATGGATGCAGTGAAATTCCACTTCAGTGCAGAGGGTACAGTTTCCCTGAGAGAACTTCTCTCACATTCCTCAAGAAACACTCAAACCCCGTGTCCACAAACCCTCCAATTTAGGAATCTCTCTCTCTCTCTGCTTTTGCTTTTAAGCAGGGTGCATCTTTTTTGTTTAAATAGGACTAAAAAGAAGCAAACTTCAGAGTCACAAAGAAATATGATATTAAAGGGTCCATCCCCATTTGTCCCATTCCCTGAGCCCTCCCAGCCCCCTTTGGCCAGGCCTTGTGATTTTTAATTTTGATGAAATCAATTGACTATAAACGTAAGGGTTTATTTCTGGACTCTTAATTCTATTCCATTGATCTATATGTCTGTCTTTATAGCAGTTCCACATTGCCTTGATTACTATAGTTTTGTAGCAAGTTTAGAAAGTGAAAGAGGAGGGGTGTCCTCCAATTTCTTTTTTCAAAATTGTTTTGGCTATTTTGGGTTCCTCAAATTTCTGTCTGAATTTTAGGATCAGTTTCTGCAAAGGTGACAGCTGAGATTTTGGTAGGGAGTGCACTGAATCTACAAGTCAGTTTGGGGTGTGTTTCCAGCACAACAATTTAACTCTCCTATCCATGAACATGGGATGTCTTTACATTTATTTATCAGTTTGAAATTTGCCAAGTATTCTACGCTGCAGATGTTACATAGTTTACTTAACCAGTCTCACTTGATGGATTTTTGTGTTTCCATTTTTTTGCAGTTACAAATCATTTTGCAATAAATATGTGTGAACATGTCTCTGAGTACACATGTGCAGATTAAATCCCTAAAAGTAATATTGCTGAGTTAAGGGTATGCATATGTGAAATGGTAATGCCAAACTGCTTTAAAATTTTTCCAATCTACACTCCCAGCCACAGTATTTGAGGGAACTTATTTCCCATACACTCATCAACATTGAATATGCCAGTTTGTTTTGTAAGATATTTAGTATTTATTTATTTACTTACTTATTTAAGAGAGAGAGAGAGCGAGCGAGAGAGCGCAAGAGTGCTCAAGCAGAGGGAGGGGCAGAGGGAGAGGAAGAGAGAATCTCAAGCAGACTCCTCACTGAGGGAAGAACCTGATGTGGGGTTCGATCTCATGATCCTGAGATCATGGGCCAAAATCAACAGTTGGATGCCTAACTGACTGAGCCACTCAGGCATCCTGAATATGCCAGTTTAAAGGATGTCTTACCAGGGGCACCTGGCTGGCTCAGTGAGAAGAGTACGTGCAGCAGTTGATTTCAGGGTGGTGAGTTTGATCCCCACGTTGGGTGCAGAGATTACTTAGTCAAATAAACTTTAAATAAATATATAAGTAATAAAAGATATTTTGCCAACCTAATGACAAAAGATAGTCCATGGTAGTTTTACGTGTATTTCCTTGATTCTAAGGAAGCTGAGCGTTTTTTCAGATGCTTATTCTGCGTATGTGTTTCCTCTGTAAATTGCCTATTCTTGTTTGTATTGGGGTTCTCCAGAGAAGCAGAACCAATTGCTGTGTTTGTAGAAAGACGTTTATTGAAAGGAATTGGCTCGTGTGATTATGGAAGCTGACAAGTCCAACAGCTGAGGTGTGGGCCAACAGGCTGGGGACTCCGAAGAGCCACAGGTGCAGATGAAGTCTAAAGGCAGTCACTGGAGAATGTCTCCTTGTTTGGAAGGGCCAGTTTTTTGGTGTTCTATTCTGGCCTTCGATGGACTGGGCGAGGCCCACCCATATGATGGAGGGCAAATTGCTTTGGCCAAAATTCTCAATTCAAATGTTAATCTCACCCAAATACACCCACCAAGTTGACACATAAAACTAACTATTACATTATTCTTGGTTACTTTTCTTCAGAGTTTGTTTTTTTCTTGTTGAGCTGTGGGAACTCTTTGTATATTCTGGATATTATATATATATTGCAAAAATTTCCTCCCAATGGGTCATCTGTCTTTTAGCATTGTTTATGGTTTCTTTTTTGGTCAGAAGTTGTGTTGTGGTTGTGCCATCTGAAGTCTAGTGATCAATCTTTTCCTTTATGGTTTCTGCCTTTCCCCCTCCTCTTGCTTAAGAAGTTATAAATATGTTCTTCTATAAATATGGTCTGTTTCCTTTTTAAAAAAATATTTTATTTATTTATTTGGGAAATAAAGAGACAGAGAACAAGTGGGGAAGGAGGGGCAGAGGGAGAGGGAGAAGTAGTCCCCCCACTGAGCAGGGAGTCGGAATCGGGGCTCAATCCCAGAACCCCGAGATCACAACCTGAGCAGAAGGCAGACACTTAACTGACTGAGCCACCCAGGTGCCCCAATGTGGTCTGTTTCTATTCCTTCTACAGCCCCAGCTGCATGACCTCAGTGGCACCAAAAGTAACAGGAGGTTTCACTGAGAAGCCTGGCGTGGAGGGGCCCCTGGATGTGTCTCTCTGGCCAAGGGGTTCCTCTAGGTCAGCCCCAGGGCTGCTTTCAGAGGTGGTGGTCTGGGTGCAGGATTGGGCAGCTTCCTTCTCTCTCCTTCCTTCCACGTTTCCCAGCCTCTCCCTGATTCTTCCAGTTGCCTCTCAGGGTTTTCTTCATTCAGAGTTACTATTCTGCCCCCATAGGGAAGAGTCACAGGGGCCCCAGGGCTGGAGCCTTTCCCCCCAAGATCCTGAGTTGCCAGATAAAACATAGGATGTCCAGTCAAATTTGAATTTCAGACTGGAAATGATTTTTTTTTTACCGTAAGTATGTCTCCTACAATATGTGAGACATACTTACACTTAAAAAGCATTCATTGTGTATCTGAAATTCACATTTAACTGAGCACCTTGCATTTTTATTTGCTAAATCTGGCAGCCCTAAAGACTAAGGTTGGAGTGAGGGCACAGAAACAGCCTCTCCTTGCTCACACCTACTCCTTCCCCTTCCTGCCTGAGTCACCTTGGGGTGAGCAGTTGTTAGCGCCTGCCTTCATCATCAAGCACCTGACTGGTGAGCCTGCAGGGCTCTGCTAGGTCCTCCAAGCTGTCTGGGTGGTGTGGGGGAGGGGATTCGGGACTGGGCCAGTGACCTGGCCGGAGGCTGTGGGAAGATATTTGGCAACAGAGGTACTGGATGAAATCAGGAGACTGGGTTCTTGTCCCAGCATAGGCTGCGTGCAAACTGGCCCAGTGCCGGTGGGCAGGCCACTTTCCTTATTGTTGTTGTGTTTTAATCAGTTACTGTTTTGTTTTGTTTTGTTTTGTTTTCCAAGTAATCTCTATGCCCAATGTAGGCTCGAACTCACAACCGGAGGATATTTGGCAACAGAGGTACTGGGTGAAATCAGGAGACTCGTTTCCTGTCCCAGCATAGGCTGCGTGCAAACTGGCCCAGTGCCGCTGGGCAGGCCATTTTCCTTGTTGTTGTTGTATTTTAATCAGTTACCGTTTTGTTTTGTTTTGTTTTCCAAGTAATCTCTATGCCCAATGTGAAGCTCGAACTCACAACCCTGAGGTCCAGGGTCGCATGCTCCACCAACTGAGCCAGCCAGGAGCCCCAAATCAATCATTATTTTTAACCAAAAGTAACAAGTAAATAAATGCTATTCAAATTATAACACAAAGCGGCACTCTTATCCTCTCTGTTTTCCTACCCCAGACATCACTGTGAAATCCTGTAAGTTTCTTCTGTGAGTTTCCCTTGCATTTCTAAATCAGTGCGAGTTTGGGACTTCTCCCTTGCCTCTGGGCTCCGTGTACTCATCTGAGCGGTGAGTGCGCACTGCCTTGCTCCCTGTCTGCTGGGAAATTCTGAGTCTACAGTGAGCGGCGGCGACCCCCCTGGCACTGCGGAGAGGGAGGCTGTGGGGTGCGAGCAGGATGGAGAGAGGAGGAGGGGAGGAGACAGATGCATGGGGGAGGGGAAGGCAGGTGGAGGAAGCGGATTCCTTGGCTCTGCGAGGCCCTGGCTGGAGGGATCTTTGGGGGTCTCTGGCCCATGCTCTCAGCCCCAGCTATCCATCGGAATCACCTGGGGAGCTTTTGCAGCTGCGAAGGGCTGAGGTCTGAGAACCCCTCACTTCACTCAAGCCTCTTTTTATGGAATGAGGAACCCGGTTCTCAGGGAGGAAACTATTCTCCAGTCCCTCTTCCTCTTACGCTCTGAGATGCGTGACCCAGTGCCTCAGCAGCCTGATCTGTACATTGTGGACTTTGAGACTGAGGCAGTTACCCCCACAGGGGGAAGGAATGCCCGCAGGGCCCTAGGCACAGAGCCTGACCCAGGGAGCACCACCCTTGTGGTGATTCTTCCACAGTCCCTCCCAACACACCCCCCAACCTTAGCTTGGGAGACTGTCCCCTGCCCCTCAAGCCCACCTCACGATCTCCTCCCAGAAACCCCTCTGGATCCCCGCTGGGGCTGCACCCCATCCCATCCCGCTGGCCCGCCCGCCAGAACCCGGTCCCCCTGGGGCCGGTCCTGATACCCGTACTGACTTCCCTTCTTCCTTCCAGGGCCGGGAGTCAGCATCTGCCTCCGGCAGGAGAGGGGGGCACATTCCTGGGTTTAAGTTGCAGCTTCTCGTATTCTGAGAGCAGTGGAATGATCTGGAGATGAGCTTCCAGGTGAGGGCAAGGACTGATGCCAGCAAGTCTCCAGGAAGCCAGAGCAGCGTTTGGGACTGGCAGGTGGCAGGTGCCAGAGTATAAGAGCCAGGTCTTTCCTGGAAAGCTGGACAGTGGGCTGGAATCTGAGTAGTCGTGGGACCTTGTCATCGCCAGCTGATCTTAAATTCCAGCACTGCCGCCTACCTGCTGGGTGACTTGGGCTTATTTCTTTGACCCTAAATGTGATAGAGTAACTGTAACCACCTCCCGGGGAGTCTGTGCCTGTGGAAAGTTGCACACACACACACACACACACACACAGTTGTTCCTCAATAAACTCTCGCTTCCTTCTCCATCACACCTATATTTGAAAGAATTTTGGGGCACCTGGGTGGCTCAGTTGTTTAAACAGCTGTCATCAGCTCAGGTGGCGGTCTCGGGGTCCTGGGATCGAGCCCCCGGTTGGGCTCCCTCCAGCCCAGCAGGAATTCTGCTCTCCCTCTCCCTCGGGTTCCCTCCACATACACAACCCCCTCATGCTCGCTCTCTCTCTCTCAAATAAATAAATAAGATCTTTTTAAAAAAGAAAAGAAAAAAAATTTTGACAACCAAACTGCATTTATTCAGGACCAAGGAATTCATTTTCCTATTCTAATTTATAAAATCTGTGATACAAAATCTGGCTTCACTGGAGTCAAAAAAAGGAATCTAGCCAAACCAAGACCAGGGTTCAGGTCCTCCAAACCCTTCCCAAGCTCCTCTAGGGGGCAGGTAAGGACACCCTGGTCCTGCCCTGGGGGGCGGTGGCCCCTGAGTTGTGAGGTTTGGGAAGAGCTGGGCCCTGTCTGTACCTGGAGTACCCTTCCCACCCTGTGCCTTCTTCTGAACTTGAGATTCCCCCAGGGGCAGCCGTGCCGAGTGGTTGGTGCCTGGCTGATGGCGTCCAGGAGTCGGAGCCTGGCTCTTGTCAAGGGCGGCGAGTGGACAGGCTGGGTGGTGGAAATGGGAGGACAGCTTGGGTTGTTGACTCATCGACCATTAGAGCGGGGAGGATCATGAGCTTAGAGACCTGGGGCAGAGTGCAGACAAGAAGAATTAGGACAGTGTTTTGAAGGCTTACCCTGTGCCAGCTCACTGAGTTCTTGTAACCACACTGCAGGGTAGTGGTAGTTACGAGGTCCTTGTCCAGGACTACCCGGCTCCGAAGTGGGCGAGTCAGGGCGGAGTCCAAGTCATTCAGATCCTGGAGCTTTTGCCCAAAGCGCCAGGCTCCACTAGATGCTGACACCAGCGCAGCTCGGTCCGCCCTCCCAGCCCTTCCAGCCCACTGAGCCCTCCCTGTCCCTTCTCCAGGCAGACCCCAGAGGGGCCAAGAAATACCTGCTTCAAGACACTTTGACAGGTCACTTAACTCCTCCAAGATTCAGTTTTCTCATCTGTAAAATGGGTACACAATAACCCCCATGTGCCCTCTCCACAGGTATGTGAGGTTCAAACGGAATGATGGATGCCAAGAGGCCTTGTAAACTGGCACATTAGGAATGGGAGGAAGCCTTTTTAGGACATCAAAGTGGTTCCTCTTGTTCATCTGATGATCTATCTCTGAAATGCCAGGCTAGAGCCTTGGTGAGAAAATGGATCTCCCCAGACAGCTCAGAGAGGTCAAGTCACAAGAGTGGAGGGGGAGCAGAGTGGAGGGGGAGCCGGGAAGGTGGGAGGGGTGGAAGGAACTGCTCCCTCCCCACCCCCAGCACCCTTTCTGAGTCATAAGTCCCTTTTACACCTTTCATCTGTCTTCACCACTCAGGACTCCCGAGAGGGAAGCAGGACCAGGAATGTTATTCTATCATAAAGATGAAGAAACAGGGTGCCTGGGTGGCTCAGTGGGTTAAAGCCTCTGCCTTCGGCTCAGGTCATGATCTCAGGGTCCTGGGATGGAGGCCCGCATCGGGCTCTCTGCTCAGCAGGGAGCCTGCTTCCTCCTCTCTCTTTGCCTACTTGTGATCTCTCTCTGTGTCAAATAAATAAATAAAATCTTTTAAATAAATAAATAAAATTAAAAAATTAAAAAGTGGGTCCTGCTAATATTTTATCGAAGGTTCCCATTGTGTCAGGTTCTGTACAGGGTTCCTCTTTAATCTTTAACATAACCATGCCCAGTAGCTACAATTATTATCATTATCTTTTAACAATTTTTTTTTAAGATTTTATTTATTTGTCCGAGAAAGAGAGGGAGGGCGCGCACAAGCAGGGGTGAGAGGCAGAGGGAGAGGGAGAAGCAGGCTCCCCGCTGAGCAGTGAGCCCGACATGGGACTTGATCCCAACACCCTGGGATCATGACCTGGGCTGAAGGCAGAGGCTCAACCAACTGAGCCACCCAGGAACCCCACGTAGCTACAATTATGACCCTGCCCTACAATGAAGGAAGAAGGAAGATAGACCCAGAAGTTCAGCAACTATCTGAGGCCACGTAGTTGGGAAGGGGTGAAGCCGGAAATTGAATCTGGGTCTGACCCGGAGCCTTGTTTGTACCCATCACAATATTCTTTCCCTGGAAGTTGCTAGGACATCCCTGGCCATCATCCGAACCTGCCCCACCCTCCCTCAGCCCCTCCCCCTCGGTGCTCCTGACCCCCTAGTTCTCCAGATCTCTGGGCCGGCTCAGGCCCCCTCTGTCATGTGACCTGTTGTCCTGCCCCCGGGGATGTCCTCCCTGTCTGTGAGGGTCTTAGATACCCATTTGTTTGTGTCTCCTGCACCAGGAAGTGTGAGCAGGGACCTTATGTGGCTCGTTCTCTGCTGTATCCTAGTGCCTATAACACTGTTTGGCACAAAACACTCAAAAATTACTAAAAAGAAAAAAAGAGAGAGAAAGACTCAGTAAAGCGAAAAATGGGAGGTGCACACCAGCCAGCCCTTTGGTCCGGCCCAGCTGGACCAGCTCCTCCTCCTTTTGGGCCCCTGCGACTAGCCCTCAGCTCTGAGGGGCCACCCTGGCCCAGTGGCCAACATTCTCCAGATAGCGTTGGTGGCACTGAGAAGCAGAGGGGCCCCGGAAGGCCATGCTACTACATGGGACTGGACAGTGTCTGCTGAGCTCATGGTCCTTTCTGAGGTTCTCAACAGAATCTGACCGAAAGTCTGCTTTTCGGCACATGTGAGTTGTACTCTAACGAATCTTCAGAAACAAAATTCAAAGATAATATGATTTTCCTATGCACAGTGGTTTTTAGACATTTATAGACAGTTCAGAGTAGAATACAGAGGAAAATAAAAAGAAAGGAATTTATAATAAAATAATATGCATTTCTGTATGTGAAAGCTCAGGCTTGACCCCACAAGAGAATAAGAGCTTGCAAGTGCACACGATTCACTGGCATTGGAGAACCGTGAATGTCCCCATGTTAGCTCGGTGCCCGAGTGTCCTGTTAGCAACTCAGCTCACATGGGCCAGGTGGCCACCCAGAAAAGATTTTCTGGAACGGTGAATTATCCTTGATGAAGTTCGAATGGAGACAAAGTCAAATCTTCTGTATTCACGGTGGTTTTATTCCTGGGAAATTCAATATATTTTAAAACCATTTAAAAAAAAAAAAAAGCTTAGGGCGCCTGGGTGGCTCAGTGGGTTAAAGCCTCTGCTTTCGGCTCAGGTCATGATCTCAGGGTCCTGGGATGGAGGCCCGCATCGGGCTCTCTGCTCAGCAGGGAGCCTGCTTCCCCCTCTCTCTCTGCCTGCCTCTCTGCCTCCTTGTGATCTCTCTCCCGCTGTGAAATAAATAAATAAAATCTTTAAAAAAAAAAAAAAAAAAAAGCTTAGTGGAACAGAGCTAGCCTCCAGGTCAGATAATTAGGAACGTGTTTCTAATATATATGGTTGGCCAGAAAGACAAAGGAAAACTGAGTGCCGTGCGGGACAATCTTTTGTAGTGTCAGGGTGTCCTACACTTTAAAGGACATTTAGCATCCCTGGCCTACCTACCATCTGTCAAATGCCAGGGGCCCCCGATCTTGTGGCTACAAACGGCC
Source organism: Ailurus styani (assembly GCA_002007465.1). Taxonomy (NCBI): domain Eukaryota; kingdom Metazoa; phylum Chordata; class Mammalia; order Carnivora; family Ailuridae; genus Ailurus; species Ailurus styani. Next base: position 741,538 of record LNAC01000398.1, on the reverse strand, counting down.
TCATACATTTACAAGACGTCCTCTAGGGGGCGGTAGCGCTCTGGCTGAAAACAACGAGCCAGCACCAGCGCCAGCTTTTTAATTTAACTATATTCGTTGAGATTGTTTTACATCAACTCTGCATCTCTTTCCAGACGGGGTGGTGATTGTCAGGTGGAGGTGCTGTCACCCAGGTCCCTTTGGATGGCATTCCGCTGTCACAAACAAGGCTACAAAGGCTGAAGAGTTGGGGTGTCATTTCACACCTGTGGAAGCCCATCAGCTGAGGAATTCTTAGAAGTGGCCTGGCGGGCTCACAGGGTTTGGGCATTTGGAACTTTCATAGTTAGAGCCAAATCTGCCTTCCACGGAAGTAGATGAATCTACATTCCTGGAGCAGAGCAGGAATGAGCTCCTCTCTAGAACTCGGGGCATCAGGCTGGGGTTGGGGGTAGAGGGTGACAATTCTGGAAGGTCTTAGCCAGGACCCTTCCCCTCCGGGGGCCACCTCCTCAGACCACATCTAGGGTCCCCTCAATGAAGCCTTGGGTGTCCAGAAATTTAACATCGATGAAGTAATATCTACTGCACAGGCCTTATTCCATTTTCTCCAGTTGGTTCAATAAAGTTTTCTGTAACCCACCCACTCCTCCCTGCCCTCAAGATCCAATCAAAAACCTGACTTGACCTCTAGCTCTGTGCCTGGAGTTTGGCTTTCTCCTCTCCAGCTCCGTGGGCCTGCAGCTGTGGGCCCGGCCTCCAGGAGGGAGGCTCCAAGTAGGGACGGTGCTGGCCGTGAACTCACTGGCGGGGTCCACGAGAAGGATCTAAGCCCTACTTGAGCCCCACATGTCTTCCTAGGCCTTAGGGGTGCAAGCTGGGGGTGGGGGTGGGGAGGACACTGTCCTGCCGCTGGGCTTGCTGGGGAAGAATTCAGTCTTGAATTCTTGATTGAAAGGAGTTTCTGTTTTTCCATCTGATGAGGAGGCCAGTGATGGCCACATGGAGCCACACGTAGCCTCTGGAAGGACCACTGGATGCGTGGTCAGTGTGAACTGTGGCCAAGTGAGCCAAGACAGTGACTGCTTCCTCCTCAGGTTTCTGGGCTTGGGCATCTCAAGTCTCCTGCTCCCCCTGCAGCTGCCATGACCGTTCTTGGGAGAGACAGCACCGGCTCCAGTGGTGTCTCATTGCCCACAGATCACCTCTCCCACCTGCCCAGGTGGCTGCCACAGAACTGGGCTTTGGTCACACCAGTGATGCCTCGAGGCATTCCTCCGGGGCAATGATCTGATCTGATCATCTCTGGGGTCCTGACAGGGGCCACAGAACCATTTGTCGGCTCTTCGCATGGCTTTCACAGATGGGAGTTTAGGAGTCTGTAAGTTAGTCAGGATGAGTGACATCATCCTTATTTTCAGATAAGGAAACTGAGGTGTAGGGACAAATCTCAAAGGCATCCTATTGCAAGAACAAAACCAGAAATGGAATGCAAGCCCCTTATTCTGCTGTGGGGGGAAACTGAGGCTCAGAGATCACCAGGTTTGGTTCCTGACCACGACTTTGCAGCTGTCTGCTTTTGGCTTAGGGCAGGAAGGGGTGAAGGGAATTATTACTTTCTGTGCCTGCATTTGGAGTCAGAGGTAGGACCAGAACCTGGTTGCTCTAAAGGCCCTTTCCAGAACTTTCTGTGATACAGGTCAGGCGGTGGTGTTGGTGTTGGGGGAAATCAACAATAATGATTATGACAACAACAATAATAATAGTCAAAACAAAAACAATAGTGTTTGCCACATGATAGACAAGGGTCTAAACATATTGCGGCTACTAACTCATTAAATCCTCGCATAATTCCTGTGAGATGGGTGCATTATTATCCCCATCAGCTCATTTTATAAAGGGGAAAACTCAGGCTTAAGGGTGGTAAGACATCGGGTGCTCAGCTCCTGCGGGAAACAGACAGTCCCAGCCCCCCAGGCGCTCTGATCTTGAGGCAGACAAGTGCTGCCGCCCCATGGGCTGTATTCTTGGAGTTCTCGAAGCCTGAGGCCCGACTAGATAAAACCTTCACAGGCAAGCAGGTCACCGCAGGGAGCAGAGAACTCAGGTTGAGCCTTGAGCCTGGGTGGGTGGCAGCTCCTTCGGATGCAGGCAATTCGGGGTTTGAATTCTGGCTCTTTCATTTCAGTAACCTTCGTGCGATTTGACTTCTTAAGCCTCCATTTTCTCATTTATAAAACGGAGATGGCGCAGAAGTAGTGGTTCCATTATACACTAGGAGTCACTATGCACGTGGCCCTCAGTTTCCTCCTCTGTGAAGTGGGAAGAGTGGCTGTGGGCTGGGAACGTGTTTGGGTAAGCCTAACTTTGAGGCTGTGAAAGACGCTAACAGAAACTGGGTTCTCAACTTAACATACAGTTGATAAAATTATTTTGTGTGATTTCAGACCTCCACTGGATGGGGGAAAGGGAATGCAAAGGGCGCCTTCTGCCCTGCCCTTTCGACCAGCGGCCCCTTCCCCGTTTACTGTTTACAATTCTCCCGCTCCTGAACTTGGGCTTGCCAAAGCCTCTCCGAGCCGCAAAGCCAGTTTCAGGGAAAGCTGATGGTTGGCCCCTTAGAATCCACGTGCTAACCTCGCGGACGCCGAATGGCTGGGAGGCTTAAGCCCGAGAAGCTGGTGACGTCAAAGTCAGGGTCTGCCCTTCTTAAAGGCGCAGGTTCGCACCCTGTGTTCGTGTTTCCGGTTCGGATAAATAATCACGACCGCCCGAAAGTTTTAAAGGCGAGGCAGATGGTGGGCTTTCAGGTGCGGGGCTTGTCCAGGAGACAGATGGGCGATCAGAGACGTCAGTGCAGGATTTAAGTCCACCTGTCACCCAGGGAGGCAGCCTGGTGCAGGGTAAAGTACCTGGAAGGTTTGAATTCCAGGCACTTAAACTTCGAGCCTCAGTTTCATCTTCTGTAAAAAGGGACCAAATAATAATATATTTCTAAAAGTTTGGGGGCTTAGAAATAACGTCGTGAGAGTTACCAACGGAAAAATGTCAGTCCCCTTCTTCCCCGTACTCAATCCTCTCACTGTGCAGAGGAACCCGAGGCCCAGAGTGGTGGTGTGACTTGCCCAAGGTCACACGGTGGTGGGACTAAGTTGAGTCCGGCTGACCCCCGGTTTCCTGGCTCCCGGGCCAACCTTTTCCCTGTCCAGCCTGGCTGGCCCGAGTCACAGCTCGTCTAATCCCAACACCCACGGGGCGCACGGTACCCAGCGGTTTGCCAAGTGGTTTTGGAGCTGCGCCTCCGTTGCTTATCTGTAAAACGGGGATAACGCTAATCCCTGTTCGGTAGGTCGCCATTAAATTATAAAACCTCAGTAGAGAGCCCGGCGGGTAAATATTTGTCATCACTATCTGATATCCCCACGGCCTTGGAAGAACTGATTCAAATCCCTGCCTCCCCACAGATGAGAACACCGAGGAAGAGGCGGAGAGCGCGTTACCCACGCTGGCCTGGCGGGTTAAGGGGAGCGCCGGGACTCCCGGGGCGACGCTCGGCCAGGGTACGGGTCGGGTGGAGTTTGTGAGAATACGCTGTTAACTGCGGTGCTGCCGCCGGTCACGCGAAACCTGGAGACCCACGACCTTGGGGCGCCGGCCCGGCCCGGCCCCCGCGGCGCAACGGCGGCGTGGGGAGGGGGGCGCGGGGGGGTCCCGGAGCGGCTGCTGGTGGGCGGGGCCGATGGCACTCCGGGCACGTAGCTGGTCGGCCGGCGGTGGGCGGAGCCTCGCGGCGCGATCCGGGNTGGTTGGCGGGGTCGACGGCACTTCGGGCAGGTAGCTGGGCGGGCGGGCGTTGGTGGAGCCTCGCGGCGCGATCCGGGGGCGGGGCGGGCTCGGGTGCTTTCAGAGACGGCCTCGGTGCGGGGAGAGCGCGCGCGGACCGTACGCCGGCCGCGGAACCGCCATGGGCCCGCTGGGCCCCGGGCGCCGTGCAGCGCGAGCCCCGGCCTCGAGTCAGGTGGGCGGAGCTGGACCGGGGTTGAGGGCACGGCAAGGGGCGGGGGCGGAGGTGGGCCTCCGGAGGTCCCGGGGAACCTGAGCCGGGGTCGGGCTGGGGTCCTCGAGTCTCGAGACGTCAGGCCGACCTGGTGGTCCCATCGGGCGTCCGCCGCGCGCGTGGCCGGAGTTCCTCGGAGGGGCAAGGAGAGATCCTGTCTCTCCAGACCTACTTCTCGCGCTCTCCGCCGAACTCCCCGGCCTCCGCCTTGGGGAGAGAGAGCAGAGAGATTGCCTTCCCATCCAGGCCCGAGGGACTGGCCCTTCCGGCCTCGGGAAGAGGGTGCGGGAGGGAGGGCCGGGAACCCAGCCTTCAGTTCCGAGAGCAGACGGTCTTTTCGCGGCCATTAGATTTGTTTACACGTTTTCTTCATCGCTCGGCCCCACCTTCCACGCCCGGTGCCCGCCTCGGGAGTGAGGGGCTCAGGAGGATGCCCCAGGCGTTTTGATCTTTGGGTTCCCAGGGCCAAACAGGGCGCCTTCTCCAGTGAGGGGCACAGTAATTCCGTGTTGCTCAGATGAGGGAATGGCCGTGGGCCGTTTCTGCCCCTTAACCAATGGGTAACTACCCGAGCTTCTTTCCTATCTACGGCCAGAGTGACCTTGTTCGGGTCATCTCACCTCTCTGAATCTGTTTCTCCACTGGTAAAGTAGAGCTGATGGAACTTGCTTTAAAAGGTAATTGTGAGGGCGCCTGGGTGGCTCAGTGGGTTAAAGCCTCTGCCTTCAGCTCAGGTCATGATCTCAGGGTCCTGGGATCAAGCCCCGCATCGGGCTCCCTGCCCAGTGGGGAGCCTGCTTCCTCCTCTCTCTGCCTGCCTCTCTGCCTACTTGTAATCTCTCTTTCTGTGTCAAATGAATAAATAAAATCTTAAAAAAAAAAAAAAAAGGTAATTGTGAGGGCGCCTGGGTGCCTAAGTATGTTAAGCCTCTGCCTTCAGCCGAGGTCATGATTCCAAGGTCCTGGGATCTGGCCCTGGTTGGGCTCCCTGATCCTGCTTCTCACTTTCGTCCCTGCTCCTGTTGTCTCTGTTTTTCTCTCAAATAAAGTCCTTAAAAATAAAAGGTGATTGTAAGGATTGAGTTCACAGTCAGTGAGTGAATTCAGATAAAGGGCTGGGTCAGATCCCAAAGTGCCCCTGCCTCGTGTCTCCCCCTGCCCCTGATTCTTGTTTTGCGAGTGGGGGTTCCAACTGTTTGTTTTTCAGAATTGAAGCTGCAAGATGGCTGACCAGGACCCTGGGGGCATCAGCCCCCTCCAACAAATGGTGGCCTCAGGCGCTGGGGCTGTGGTCACCTCCCTTTTCAGTAAGATCTGGGGAGGTGTGAGGGGGCAGCTGGGGACTGGGGCAGACCAGAGACTGGAGGTGACTTGGTCCTGGGGTAGGGGTCAAGGGGGGTCTTGAGAGGAGCCTTCAGACCTGCCCTCCTCCTCCAGTGACACCCCTGGATGTGGTGAAAGTTCGCCTGCAGTCTCAGCGCCCCTCGACGGCCAGCGGTGAGTGCTCAGCCCTGGAGCCCATAAGGTGCCTGAGCGAAACAAAGATCTTCCGGAGATGGGATTCCTGGGATAGGATGGGGCGGGGGGGGGGGGGGGGCCCGGG
>LNAC01000398.1:695181-722613 GCA_002007465.1 Ailurus styani | reverse complement strand
CCCTCCCCCCCGGGCCCCCCCCCCCCCGCCGGATCACAGCTGGGCCCTCTGCCCGCCGGGGCCCCTCGATTCCTGCACGGCCATCCCCCTGCCGCTGCTCCCGCTGCCCGGCCCCCTGGCACCCTCCCCCGGCGGCGATTCCGGAGCAAAACAAGGCCGGGGAGGGAGCTCTCCGAGGTGCTGAGCCGGGGCCCGTCACCCCCTCCCTAAACCGCCCGCCCCCCTCGGCCGGTGACGTCAGGGCCCTCGGGCCCCGCCCCTGGCAGGCCGGGCACCAATCCGCAGAGGATGCAGAATTTGGGGGTGGGGGCTGGGGCCCGAGGGAGGGCGGAGGGGTCCCCGGAAGAGGCAGCGATTGGAAGGAGAAAGAGGGGGCATCTGGCCTGTTCTCCACTCCCACATTCAGGGCGGGGGACCCCTCGCCTCGCGTCTCTGAGTTGCGACGACTGAACTCCCTTGTTTCTGACCTGTGATCGGTGGTGTCTCAGTTTTCCTCCTACTGCCAGAGAAAGGAGGTCCTCACCTTCATCCCAGCCCGGCCTCTCCACCCATTCTGTATCCGCGTTCTCAGCGAGGCGGGGGCCAGGTCTAAGGCCAGAGAGCGCAGGTGTCCTATCGCTAACCTAGGAGGCCAAGGGGCAGTCGGAGAGACTGTGTATCTGGTGTTTGACTTGTCATCGCCAACGGATAGATTCAACTGCTCCTAGGGTGGGGGATGGGAATACAGAATAAGCTGTAGGAGCCCAGCGCCTGGAACCACTCAGGACAGTGAGACTAGACTGGCAGCCCAGGGCCTGGGCTCTGTGGGGGTTCCCAGCGGTAGGGCTGGTGCCCATAGTGGTGCCAAGGCACTGCTTTCTCTTGGAGTCCTACCCCCTCACATCACCCCAGGGCAGCTGGCTTGAGGGTTAACCCCACGGCGGCCAGCATCACTGCATGGTGCCATCAAATTTCTGTAAGGCTAGGAGGGCCCCCAAAGCTGATTGCATCTTTTAGGGGAAGGTGAAAGAGATGGATGAATGGTCTGGCTCTCTTGTCCCCCAGCTGCTCTCTCCTCCCTGCTCTCACCTGCTCCATTCCTCCACTCAACCTGTTCTCTTTCATCCACTGAAATCCCCAGCTCCCACAGAAATCTTTCTGTATTGTTTAAGAGGGGGTCCACCAATTTCCCCATCTGGCTTTAGGAAATGTCCATCCTAGGGCTCAGCTGATACCTAATCACCATAGGCTAGATTTACTCCACTTTGCTAGCGTATCGTCATATGTCTCCACATTGATTCAGATGTGCACCAACATCTGAATATGATCAGCAGGCAGGGACCCTCTGTTCGCACATACAGAGCAGGAAGAGATAAAAGGCCTGTACAAGTTCACAACCCTAGTCTGACTCCCTAGGGGCAGGGCAGAAAGTCCTGGCTCCCAGGACAAATCTCATGCCCACTCAACCTCAGCCTCAATTCTTGGCTTCTGGGACCTCAGACTTGGTCTTTTCCATTCCCCCTTTGCCTTTTCCCTCTTACCTCACTTCTAGAAGCCCCTCTTATCATCTTCTTGCCTCCAGATACATAGCCAATGCCAATCATGATGGTCTTTTGTTTTTCAAATGCAGGATATGTTATATGCACATAAGAGCAAAAATACATCAGTTCAGTTTAAAGAATATTTACAAACAAACACCTGTGTCATCACCTTTAAGATCAAGAAATAGAAAGTTGTCAAGAACTCAGGATTTTCCATATACTTCTCCCAGATCTCATCTTCATCCATACCCCCAAGAGGTAACCACTATTCTTACCTTCGTGATAATCATTTCCTTGCTTTTCTTAATGGTTTTATCACCTGTGTCCATCAATAAAAACATAGCTTAATGTTTCTTTATTAAAAGAAATTTCTTTCTTTTTATTCTTTCTATATTATTTTCCTTGTATACTATTCCAATGCATGTCAATACTACAGTTTATCTATTCTATCATTGAAGGTAAATTTGTGTATCCGATAGAGCCTAGTAAGAAAAATGGAAACGGTATTATGTATTTCAGATAGAGGAGATTTACTACAGGGAATTGGTTACACGGGAGTTAGAAGACTATAAGCAAAAAGAGAAAGAGAACACTGAGACACCATGGAACTGTAACTAAATGAAGCAACGAGGGCTGAGGGAACAAAAGAGAAGAGGTGAGATTGCTACATCCAAGGAGCCCACAGGAGGGACTCTACTCAGGCAGAGTCACCAGTGGGCTTCTGCTTAGTCCTCAGAGGAGCCATCTATAAAGCTGGTTCTTGGCATGCAGAAAGAAGCTGAAGGCTGGAGCCAACTTCCAACGAGAGAGCAACTCTGAACAAAACCAGAAAAATGGGGAGATAGTTTCTTCTCCCTTCTTCCTGCGTTCCATCTCTCTCTAGTGTCTCCTATTAAAAAAAGATTACTTGAGAGAGACAGAGAACAAACAGAGCGAGAGGGAGACAAGCAGATTCGAGCCCAGGACCCTGACTGAGATCATAGGCAGATGTTTAACCGACTGAGACACCCAGGTGCCCCTCTCAAATAAATCTTAAAAAGAAAAGAAAATACCAGTAGCTTCTACAATCTATATTTCTGTAACTTGTCATAAGTTGATCTTTATAACTCTCCTGTTCCCTCATTACTCATTTCATTTTCACTTTGCCCTTAGCCAAAACCTCAGTTTGTTGTTACTGTTTTTTAACCAGGGCAGGTGACCAAACCTTCATTCTTGATGAATCTAAATCCTCAGAATTGATTTCCTATGTTTTTTCTTTAACTTTTGCTATTGGACACAGAACAAGAAAGAGCCGTGCTAGAGAATCACATGGGTTCTAGACATAGTCCTCCCTACCTCTCCCAGAAGGTAACCTCCTATGCGCTGAGCCCAGGCAAGCCTTAATCTCCAGCTGGGGAACCACCGTTGCATCTAGTGAAAGGATTCTTCCCTTGGTGTAGTCAGTGTTGTCCATGCTCCTTCCACATTCCCCAAGCCCTTGGATACACTAGAAGAACCTCCAACTGCCAGGAAAACTGCAGTTCCTTCCCTGAGGACTTCCTCTGGCCACTGGAGCCTGCCCTACTAACACTGGGCAGGCTGAAAGTTCTGAGGAATGGTACTCCCATCCAGAGCAAACTTCAGGGAATACTGGATGGGGGTCGGTGAATAAATACCTCAGCTCCCTCAAGCCCTCACATGGGATGGTCCTGAGGCTCAATTATTACTGGTTCCTCGGGTTTCCCAACAGGATTTTAAGCTCTCATGGTTCACATGCTTAACTTGCTTGACAGTATACCCTTTATTAGCCTCCTCTCCTTCCCTGTGTTACTTTCCCACTTGCTTCCCGGTGGTTCTTAGCTTCATTTCTCAAATACTTGCTTTTTTTTTTTTTTAATATTTTATTTATTTATTTGACACAGAGAGAGATTACAAGTAGGCAGAGAGGCAGGCAGAGAGACAGGGAGAGGAGGAAGCANTTTTTTTTTTAAAGATTTTATTTATTTATTTGACACAGAGAGAGAGATTACAAGTAGGCAGAGAGGCAGGCAGAGAGACAGGGAGAGGAGGAAGCAGGCTCCCTGCTGAGCAGAGAGCCCGATGTGGGCCTCGATCCCAGGACGCTGAGATCATGACCTGAGCCGAAAGCAGAGGCCTTAACCCACTGAGCCACCCAGGCGCCCAAATACTTGCTTTTGAATCTTTGACAGGTTCTACTTTTAGGGCAACTCCCCCAAAATCCAGCTGGTGTTTGAGGTGGTCCCAGGAAGCAGATCTCCAGGATAGGACTCTGGAAGTGGACCACTCACCTTCCAGATGGCAATAAGGATTCCATTGCTGAGGTAAGCGGAGCCCTGATGTCCACTAGACTGCCGCACATCATGAGTACTCCCACCATGGTGAATATAGGGATGTACTACTAATATTTGACATACAAGAGGAAAATGATAATTACAAGGATTGTGGAGTTGGCCGGTTATTGTTAAATGTCACCAATGTGCTAAAAGACAAAAATGGGAGACTCACTTCAGCCAGCTCTCAACTCAGGGTACAGTGTAAGAGCCAGAAAGCCTTCATGGGAGCATTTAAGGAAACTCCCGTCTGCAGCTCGTGCAGGGCAGACTGTGTTGAGAATCAATCCCATAATCTGAATGTGAGAACAGCAGAATATGGTTAAAGACGCAGCAAGACATGACCCTGGTAGAGAAGGAGTAGGACCCGCAGAACTGGTATGGGATCATCTGTCTAGGAACCCCCAGATTTTCCTGAGCCCTTTGGGCCAGCAGAAGTGGCCTCTTCTCGCTGGTGGACGAGAGCAGCCTCTCTTTGCTTGGATACCATGCAAAGTCCTCACCTGAGGCAGATGCCTCATAAGATGATATGTGCCCTCTTCAAGATCAGACTCCGACCCCTTCCGGGATTCTAGACCAATAGCTCTAGTCATGTGTCACCATAAACCAAGTGGGGAAGTACTGTCCCAGCTATGGGAAGAAAGGGATTATTCATTAAAAGACTACAGGATCCGGCTAACCCGTAGCAGCAGAAATTGGGAGAACATGCTTGGGAATGGATCTTGAGGGTGCTGGACTGGGACCAGGGGTTGGAATATAAACAAGTCTGGATAATGGAGAGTTTATCGATCTGGGATACGCTACCATGACTGAGACTTTAACATTTTAAAGGCTTGGCAAAGACATCCAAAGCCAGTTGCAATATGCTACCGACAGAGATCTTCAAAGTTTACGAAATCTATGCATTACAGCAAATGAGGTGGTATGCTGGAACTTCTTTGGCAGAGTACTAGGGAAGGGGTTCAAAGGCACAGAGAGGTGGGCACACCAGAATGAAATTATTATCGTATGTGACCAGAGAACCCTCCAGCCTCCTATGTTCCTCATGAAGGTTCAGAGATACTTCCTTCAATAGAGTGATAAGAAATGTGTTAGTTGTTTGGGGGGGGGGCTGGCACCATTTGTAGCTCAGTAGTGGCTTTGCTCTGCAGGCAAAAGTTGATGATAGTGGAAACTGCATGGAACTGGGCTTCCTAGAGTCAACAGGTACGACAGGAGCCCAGAACAGAGGCCAGGTGATGGCCCTTAACCACCAGAGTCAAGGTGGACATAATTACTATAATGGGCAGAAAGACCAAAACGGCCATCTGGGATCTATTGTGAGTCCCTATTTTCAATTCTTTGAATTGCTGTGTCATATGGTTATTCTATGTTTAACTTTTTGAGGAACAGCCAAACCGTTTCCACAGTGCCTGAACCATTTTATATCTCCACCAGTCATATACGAGGATTCCAATTTCTCCACCAACACTTGCTATTTTCCATTTTTTATAATAGTCATCCTAGTAGGTGTGAAGTGGTATCTAATTGTGGTTCTGATTCGCATTTCCCTAATGACTAATGATGTTGAATATTTTTTCATATGTTTACTGGCCATTTGTAGATCTTCACTATTCAAGTCCTTTGAGAATTTTTTAATTGAATTGCCTTTGTGCAATTGATTTTTAAGCGGATGCTGCTAATTTACTAAAAATTTCTATAATCTGAAATAATTGACCTCTATCTTCTTTTGGATTGTCTTGACACAATTAGGTCATTTGCAAAAACAGGTTTGTTTTTTCCTCACCAAGTAACAAGCATCCTTGCCCTGTTTCTGACCTCAGAAGGAAAGATTTCATTATTAAGTGTGATGTTTGCTATAGGTTTTTTTTTATAGATATTCCTTATCAGGTTACAGAAGTTCCCTTCCATTCTTAGTTTGCTAAAAGTGTTATTAATAATTAATGGATGGCAAATTTTATCAAGTGCATTTTCCAGTCCTGAGATGAATATATGGTTTTTACTCTTTCTTCATATTCATGTGGCAGTTTACATTAACTGGTTTTTCTAATGTTATAAATTCCATTTATAGGATAAGTCAATTTGGTCATGGTGTATTATCTCTATATAATATATTATATATATTATATTACATCCATTTATAGGATAGGCCAATTTGGTCATGGTGTATTGTCTTTTATATATATAATATATATGTATACATATATACATATATGTATTTATATTATATATAGCATAAAAATTTATGTTCATGTGTGAGATTGACTTTTTATTTTCCTTCCTTGTGATAGCCATGCCAGGTTTGGGTATTAAGATCATGCTGTTAAATGAGTTAAGACATGCTCCCTTATTTTTTATGCTTTGTGGAATAATTTGTGAATCTTTGGAAACATTTGGTTCTTGAATATGTGGCTGAATTTAGTGATGAAGCTATCTGGCCATGGAACTGTCTTTGACTGCTGATCCAATTTCTTTAATAATTGTGGATTATTTGGGTATTCTGTCCATTCTCTTTTTATACTTAGTGTTTTATTTTGACTTTGTCAGTTGGTTTCTCCATTTTTATTTATTTTTTTTAAAGATTTTTTTATTTCTTTATTTGACACAGAGAGAGAGAGATCACAAGTAGGCAGAGAGGCAGAGAGAGAGGAGGAAGCAGGCTCCCCGCCGAGCAGAGAGCCCGATATGGGCCTCGATCCCAGGACCCTGAGATCATGACCTGAGCCGAAAGCAGAGGCTTTAACCTACTGAGCCACCCAGGCGCCCGGTTTCTCCATTTTTAAAAATCAACATCACCAAAGAATAATTTACACACAATAAATGTGCCCATGCTAATTTTACAAGTCGGTGAATTTTGACAAATGTATACACCCACAACAAAAATATGGAATATTTCCATCACCAAAAAGATCTCTCTCTCTCTCTTTTTATTTTTTACCAAAAAGATTTCTTTGTGCCTCTTCCCTGTCAATCCTGTGCATCACTCCTCACCTCAGGCAGCCATTTATCTACTTTCTGTCACTGTAGACTAGTGTTTTTGTTTTTATTTTTTTTTAGAATTTCATTTAAATGGAATCATATAGGACATACAGTTTTGTGTCTAGCTTCTTTCACTTAGCGTAACATTTTGGAAATTCATTCATGTTGCAAGTATCATTAATTCATCCCTTATTATTGATTGCTCATTGATTGATTGATTGGAGAGTGGTGGATAAATATAGTGGGTAATGTGTATTATTCCATTGTATGGATGTAACACAATTTATTTGTCCATTCGCTTGTTGGTGGACATTGGGATTGTTTTGATTCATTTTTACTATTTTGGCTAACACTACTACAAATAGTATTGTATAAGTTTTCAATACTTGTAATCAAATATTTTTGTTCCTCTTGGGTATATACCTAGAAATGGAATTGGTAGGTCATATGGGAAGTATGTGTTTAACTATATAAGAAATTTCCCAAGTGGTTGTACCCATTTTACATCCCCATAATCAATGTATGAGAGGTCCACTTGCTTCATATAGTTGCCAAGATTCAGTATTTTTATTCTTTTTAATTTTATTTGTTATTTAATTATATTTACTCTTTTTAATTTTAGCCAGTCTGGTGGGTGTGTGGTGGTACCCCACCATGGTTCTTCTTTATTGAGGTGTAATTTATTTTTATTTATTTATTTTTAAAGATTTTATTTATTTATTTGACACAGAGAGAGAAAGACAGTGAGAGAGGGAACACAAGCAGGGGGAATGGGAGGGGGAGAAGCAGGCTTCCGGCTGAGCAGGGAGTCCGATGCAGGGCTCCATCCCAGGACTCCGGGATCATGATCTGAGCCGAAGGCAGACACTTTTTTTTTTTAAGATTTTATTTATTTATTGAACAGAGAGAGAGAGAGATCACAAGTAGGCAGAGAGGCAGGCAGAGAGAGAGGGAGAAGCAGGCTCCCCGCTGAGCAGAGAGCCCAATGTGGGTCTCGATCCCAGGACCCTGGAATCATGACTTTAGTCAAAGGCAGATGCTTAACGTCAGAGCCACCCGGGCACCACGAGGTGTAATTTATATATAGCAAAATGTTTAGATTTTTGAGCATGGACATTCTCTTGTGCTTTGTCCCAGTTAATCCCCACTACCACAGAAGCAACTACTGATTTCCAGAACTATAGATTAATTCTGTCTATTCTAGAACTTTATATAAATGGAATCATACAATAAATACTCTGGCACTGGCTGTTTTCATTCTGCGTGATGCTTTTGAGATTCATTGATGTTGAAGCATTGGTAAGTAATTGTTCATTTTTATTGATGAGAAGTATACCACAGTTTATCTATCTATTCATTCTCCTGTTGATAGATGTTTGAACTCTTTCTAGTTTTTCATTATTATGAAGAAATCTTCAATGAACATTCTCATTCAAGGTTTTTGTGAACATACATTTCGTATCTTCTTGGATAAATATCTAGGAGTGAATAAACGAATCATAAGATAAGTGTATGATTAACTTTTAAAGAAACTGCCAAACTGTTTTCCAGAGTGGTTGTACAATTTGTACATTGTATAAAAGTGTAAGATTTCCAATACTCCACCTCCTTTCCAACACTTGGTGCTGTTGATCATTTTACGTTTTAGCCATTTAAGTGAGTATGTAGTGGTATCTCATTGTGGACTTAATTTGCATTTCTCTGATGACTAATGATGCTAAGCTTTTTCATGAGCTTATTAGCCATTTATTTTTATGCATGTGTGATGTGTCTGTTCAAGTCTTTTGCCAATGTTTTTTATTGAGTTATTTGCATTTTTCATTATTGAGTTGTAGGAACTCTTTATATAGTCTAGATACAAGCCTTTTTTTTTTTTTAAGATTTTATTTATTCATTTGACACAGAGAGAGAGATTACAAGTAGGCAGAGAGGCAGGCAGAGAGGAGAGAGGAGGAAGCAGGCTCCCTGCTGAGCAGAGAGCCCGATGCGGGCCTCAATCCCAGGACCCTGGGATCATGACCTGAGCCGAAGGCTGCGGCTTTAACCCACTGAGCCACCCAGGCGCCCTAGATACAAGTCTTTTGTCAGATATCTATGTTGCAAACATTTTCTCTCAGACCATGACTTATTGCGTTACTCAAGGTGCTGGATTTCGTTGTTTTCCAAAATGCTGGACTTGGTTCTAACATGTAATTGGTTAACTTATTCATGATCAACTTAGTACTTTTGAAGCGAATTTTTAAGATGTTGGGAAGGCCTAATGTGCCTTTAGTCTAAGGTTAAAATAACCCTACTACTAATGTGTTTGTTACCTTTCTGGGGTTTCTCCTGAGTGTCCTGAGTGTTCTAACAAGGATTCTCCACTCTGGGTGGCCAGAACTTAACTATATCCTAGTCTTCCGTAATCTCTGGGAAGTCTTTAGCTTACAGCAGGCCACTCTCTCAGATGTGTGGAGTTCCACCCTCATAGATGTGGCTTGTATTCAATAGCAGTCTCTAGGACACTCTGATGCATATTTCTGGAGCTCTTTCCATACATAGCTCCTTTTTCTTTAGTATTCCATTCTGCAAATTCCAGTTGTTACAGCTTTCCCAAACTCTGCTCTCTCATCTCAACTTTAGGACAAATTCCCAGCACTGTGGTCTAGACAGTGCCTCCAGGTTGAAACTGGGACAATCGTAGGGCTCACTTTGTTTTTCTTCCTTCTCCTAAAGATCTCGGCCCTGCACTGCCTATCAATACAACCTTTCTGGGGTTTCAATACAATAGTTTCAATACAACTATTGTCTCATATCTCTTTTCTAGCTTTCTAGTTGTTTACAGTAAGACAGCAAGTCTAATCCTTCTAACTCTGTCAAGATGAGATAGAATTCCCTTTTTTACTCTTGAGTTGGTTTAAGTCATGATTTTCTTTTCTTTTTTTTTTAAGTCATAATTTTCTAAGACTTTGTTCATTTTATTGAAAATTTAAAATTTTTGGCATAATTTGTATCCATAATATCCTCTTGTTTTTAATGTCCTTAAAATTGGTAGTGAAGTTTACCTTTTCATTTCTTTTTTTTTAATTAACTTATTTATTTTGAGTAATCTCTACACCCAAAGTGGGACTTGAACTTACAACCCCAAGATCAAGGGTCAGATGCTCTTCCAACTGAGCCAGCCAGGCCCCCCATCACCTTTTCATTTCTGATATTCGCAATACGAGGTCTTTGTTTTCATGATAAATCACACTGGAAATTTTTAAATTTTATTGATCTTTTAAAAGAACTAACTTTGTTGTTACTGATTCTATGATATTTTATTTTGGGTTTATGTATTTTTACTCGTAGTTATTTTTTTCTACTTTTAAGGGACTCATCTTGTTCTCCTGCTAAATTATAGAAACTGTACTTAAGTTATTATAAACTTATTTTCCAATATGTACATTTAAGGCCATAATTTTTCTCTAGTATTGCTTTAGCCATATCTCACAAACATTTTTTCATTCAGTTCAAAACATTTTATAATTTCCACTTTGGTTTCTTCCTTAACCCATGGGAACCAGTAGGACAGATAGATAGAGACGTACAGATAGAGATATATAAGCATGTCTCTCTCTCTCTGTGAACATATATATGTATATATATTTATAAACATATTTTAGATATTTATAGATAAATGTTTATATATTAATAAATACACAGATATTTTAATACAAATATATATAAATATTTACATTTGGCACATTTGATTTACTGCTTTATTGTGAAGAAACTGGCTTACTCAATTGAGGGGCTGATTAGGCAAGTGCGAAGTCTGCAGAGCAGGGGCCGACACTGTCCACAGGGACTAGACAGGAACCCTTACTTTTGTTCTTACGGCCTTCCAACTGATTGGAAAGGACCATCCCTATTATGCTTTACTTACAGTCAACAGATTGTAAGTGTTCATCCCATATACAAAATACCTTCACAGCAACACCTAGATCAGGGTTTGACTGAATGATGGAGTCCTATAGACTAATCAAGTTGACATGCAGAACTGACCCACCACGCTGCTCGGCTGGAATCTGTCTGATGCTTCTCTCATGATTATAGGTTATGAGTTTTAGGAAGGAAGATCATGGAGTCCCATATTCATCCATCACAGCAAGTATACATACTATCAACATAATAAATGGCTGATGATGTTGACCTACCTCACGGCTGAGGTAGCATTTGTCAGTTTACTCCACTGTAAAATTACGTGCCTCCCCCGCCCCCCCCCGCCCCCACTTCCCAAACTGTAGTTTTTTTGAAGGGAATCACTCTGCACTGCCTACACTTGAAGAGTGGAGAGTTCTGCTCCCCCTCCTTGAGGGTGGAGTATCAATATATATTATCTAGAATTCTTCTGCTTGGGAGAGTTATCTCTTCCCCTCTATTTATTAACTTATTCAATCATTTAAATATATCAGGGGTGCCTGGGTGGCTCAGTGGGTTAAAGCCTCTGCCTTCGGCTCAGGTCATGATCTCAGGGTCCTGGGATCGAGCCCCACATTGCATTGGGCTCTCTGCTCAGCACGGAGCCTGCTTCCTCCTCTCTCTCCCTGCCTCTCTGCCTACTTGTAATCTCTGTGTGTCAAATAAATAAATAAAATCTTAAAAAAATTAAATATATCAGTATAGACTCATAGATACTTATTTTATATTTTAGGTTATAATCCAATACTACTTTATTTTTTTGCTCAAATTGTTCTAGGTTTGACCATTGGGAACTGCATGACATGTATTTCCCTATACCTTTCAGCATCAGCAGACACATTCAGCAAACATTTATTGAGCATCTAATGTGTGCCCATGCCCTGTGATAATCATCCACGATCTTCATGTATTTTACCGGATACGTGGAGGGAATGAAGAGGAAGACGGAAACTGGAAGTTAGAGCTATGAGATTTGAACATTAGCAAGGAATGACAGGCTCCAGATTGGGTTGCAGAAAGGTCGTCAGTTATAGGGAAGCCAATGGATAGCTCCTTGATGACTGGTCAGATAAGGTGGAAGTTTTGCAATTACTCCTGGGTTTCTGGCTTGAGAAATGGGTGGATGGGGATGTCATTGGCTGAGATAAGGCAACTTGGAAAAGGACCAAGTCACAAATGTGCAGAGTGTAAGGAGAAGATATCTCAAGAAAGATGAACTTTGGGGAGCACTGACATGGGGGGAGATGATAGGAGGAAGATGAGCCAGCCTAGAAGATAGAGAAGAAACGATCAAAGAAATAAGAGGAGAACTAAAAGCAGACATTTCCAGGAAGGGAGAGGCTGCACATGTCAAATGCTACAGAGAAATCCAGCTGGGGGGCTGGGCAGTGTCCATTAGAGTTAGCAACTAATTGGTTATTAGTGGAAAGGGGAGATGGGGAGACACTGGACAGTTTCGGGCAGAGGAGGGAAAGAGAGGTGAGGAAGAGTTGAGCTGTAAATGGGAGAGCAACAGGGCCATC
This sequence comes from Ailurus styani, assembly GCA_002007465.1. NCBI lineage: Eukaryota > Metazoa > Chordata > Mammalia > Carnivora > Ailuridae > Ailurus > Ailurus styani. The sequence continues at coordinate 710,319 of LNAC01000398.1, read as the reverse complement.
GTTGTAGGGTCAAGAGAAGATCGATTATTTTAATGGGGGTAGGCTTAAGTTCATTTAGGGCTGTAGAGAAGAAAACAGTGGGTGGAAAAGGGATGACACTGAGGGAGGAAGACCGGAAGTGGTAGGGGGCCGGGTACTCAGGGCGGGTAGGGAGTCCCAAGGAACAGCCTGAGCCCCCTAGAGGGCTGGCAGTGTCACTACAGACAAGTTTACGGGAGCTGGAGGTGGGAAGAGGTTATTAAATTCATTAAAGTCCAAGGGCCTTTACTGGTGGAGAGAAATCCTCATTAGCAGCAAACTTGATTTCATGTCCCTTTTATTAACCTTCTGAATCTACCGAGGAATTGATATTGCTTTAAGCAATCAACATCTAATATTCACCCAACAAATTCACCCAAATTAGGAATTTGACAAATTAAATTTCTCTAAACATTTTCTTTCTTTAAACATAAGCACGAATTGCCTTTTGGCAATGACAATGAAACTAGGGAATGCTGACTATTGTGTTTACTATGTGCCAGGCCCTGTTTGACGTGCTTTAGATGCTGTATTTCATGGATCCTCACAACCCCGGGAGGAAGGTTCTAGATATCCCCCACTTCCAGTCTGGCATCTGAGCGGAATGAAGTCCAGAGAGGTGAAGTCAACTGCCCAAGGTCACGCAGTTGGAAAATGCTAGAGCTGGAATATGAACTCTGTCACCTGGGCCATCGTGACTCTACCACAGTGAGGCACTGTCACGAAAACATGGCTGATCTGGGGGGAACACTTTACACACCTTAAACAACTGACAAAACATACGCAAATAAAGTTATTTCCAAACACAGTTGTCCGTTGGTTACCAGGCCAACTGAGCCTTCTTTGTATTGCTTATTTTCCAATGATCTAAACTCTGCCGTTAAAGTACAAAATGAGGAGAGGGAACTTAGAGAGAACAACATGGGTGTTGGGCCACAAGTGGTCTGAGTGAGGACCTCCAACAGCAGCGTCCTGGATGTGAGAGGACGCGCCTGTGGAGGGATCAGGAAGGTTCAGGGGGCTGCCGGGCAGAGGAGGCCGATGGAGGAGGGGGAGCTGCCCTCCAGGTCTCCATGGGTCTTCCCATGGAGAAGGGATGGCAGGACCCACCGAGCTGGGGGCCCACTCCTTCATAGTCGCAACACCCACAGGCTGAGTTCATCTGTATACCTCTCTGCTACATCCCAGTGGGGGGGGGGGATCCCTGCTCCCCGTGAGGTTTATAGGCCCAAATGAGGTATGACTTGGTGCCTGGGAGGCTCCCACGGGTTCTGGGCTGCTGCCTTTCTCTGCACGATCCCAGGACTGTGGGCTTTACTCTCTCCCAGATTTGAGGCTCCAGGCCCCTCAGCACGGGTTTGAAGCTTTTGTATCTCCAAGTACCTAGTACAGTGCCTGACACATCATAGAGCAAAATAAATGTTCTGGACCTATTCCTTGGGTGAATTAATCAACTAACTCCCGGTCTTGTCAGAGTTGAGGCTTAGCAAACCCCATGTCTTCCAGCTCTCCAAAAGACAAACGGAGGCACTGACTGGAAACCCTTCCCCCATCCTCCACTTCCCGCCCATATCAGACCTAGTATTTTTTTCTCCAAGGCAAGATGAGTTAATGTCCCCTCCCAAGTCTCCCAGCTGACAGCACTGGATTCTGAGATAGGGGCCCGGGCCCTCCAGACACTGCTCCCTACTCCCCACCCCACCCTACCCCACCCAGGGCCCCTCCTGCACCAGGGTCTGGCCCAAGTTGAAATTAACCAGTGTGGGGGGCAGGCCTGAGGCTATGGGTCCTGATTGGCTGCCCCAGGCTTATTCAAAAAGAAACAAGGAGAGGCGGGTGGGTGTTGGTGAGCTTGGACCTGGGGGCTCCCTGCCCTCCTCCAGGCTCTGGGAAAATCTGCTCCTATTGAACTGAGTCTGTTGCAGCTTGGCAGCCTCCCCACCCAGGGACACAGCGGCACATGGGAGGAACGGAGGTTTCTGAAGGTTCCCCCACAAAGTCTTCCCACAGCTCAGTCTCCCTGTTGGGATTGGGAGTGGGCAGCTCAACGTCCCCTGATTCAGAGAATCCGAAAAGGAGGAGACGCTAGGGTCCAGGGTTTTTGAACCCAGAGACCTTGCACCTCTCCCTCCCCACCAGCCCGGGCTTTGGGCATCTACCCCCACCTGCTGGGAGGGTCACCCCCTCATGGCCCAGCATCTGGAGGCCTCCCTCCAGAGACCCCCGTGCTGACTTAGGGTTTTCTCCTAACGGGGACAATAGCTACTAACTATCAAACATGACTGTAAGCCTGGAGTTTTGTACAGGGCTTCCTGTACAAAATCTCCTACTACCTCATAATATCTCTGGGAGGCAGAATGTTACGGATGAAGGATCTGAGACTTTAATAATTTCTGGGAACTCACTCAAGGTCACACAGCTAGTAAGAGGCCAGATGCAGTTGGTTTGACTCCAAAGCCATTGGCTTAACCACAACTCCCCTGCAACCACACACACACACACACACACACACACACACACACACACACACACACACACAGAGTGGGGGACACACCCATAGGCCCAGGCCCTGGGACAGACCCTGCCATCAGCTGTCAGGCAGAGAAGCCAAACATCTGGCTCAGCAGATAGGAGGGACAGAGACGGGATGGAACTGCTCAAGGAAGGAGGAGCTGTCCCTTACGTCAGGCCCGCCATCTGTCGCCTCCTCCAGGAGAGAGAAGGGGCCCTCCTGGGCTGGAAGCGGAGGCCCAGACAGACAGGGAGGCCCACCTGCCCTGAGGTGGGGCAGCCACAGAGAGAGACCCCAGGCGACGCATGTAAGAGACAAGCCAGGGGCAAGACAGGAAAGACGGAGGGAAGACGGAAGAGGACAGCCCCCAGTCCTCCTCCTGCTCGCCCGGCTCAGGTGTGAGCAGCTGTCTTCCCACAGACAGCGACTGAGCGGGGAGCGAATTCCTGCGCCTCCTCCCCCCTCCCCCCTCCCTGCTCCCCCAGCCCAGGCCAGCAGGTGTGGAGCTGCAGTCATTGCTTAGTGTGGTTCCTTGCAGACTCACAACTGCAGCGATACATATTTCATCAGCACTTTACTTTCAAATAAAGGGCACGGAGAGGGTGACTGGGGGAGACCCTTCCTTAATGCTGGGGTCCCTCTCCCACAGCAGATGTTGCCCTGGGGACCACAGCTGCAGCCGGGTGTACCGGCATCCTGCTTACCTTGGCTCCTGGCATCAGAGAGCCTCTGAGCCCAGACGGTTACTGCCTGGGGCTGACCCCCCACTCCCACCCCCCAGAGAGAGGCTGCTCCTTACTTCCGAGTAGGCCTGGAAAGGAGGAGGGAGGGACAGGCAGCTTCGCAGCGGTAGTTAATGATTGTTGATAGCCCCGATAAGCCATGGGCGGTCCCCACCCCACCTCTGAGCTCCTACTGGGTGCGGGCCTGTCCTGAAAGCGGAGGGGGACTGAGTCACAGGTGGGGCCTCAGGAAGGGGAGGAAGACCCCCAGAGGAGCAGCCACAAAAGGGGACAAAGTGGCAAGTCAACCGAAGGGGAGGTGGCTGGCCTGCCGAGGGACGGAGCTCAATTTTAAACGTTTAACCAAGGGAAGGGAGAGCGCAGAGACCAGGACTAGTAGGGCTTGACCTGGGATCAAGAGCAAGTTCACAGCCAGGGGGCCAGGCCAGGAGGTCAACAGAAACTGGGTCAGAAGGAAGAATATGGACTTTATCCTGAGGTCGCCAGGAGCAGTTGGGAGTGGAGTAGGGGGTTCAGGGTCAGGGGGCCCCGGGCGCCTGTGCGTGGCTCCCTGTGTGCCCTAACCCCTTAGTCCTGCGGGAAGGAAGAGGGCGTACGCGCGCCACACTTCCTCTGCGCGTGCGCGGTTCCCACGCATGGCGCCTCCAGGTGTGGGGCGTCACTCCAGTCCGCTCGCCTCTGGGTTCTCTGCCCCTCCCCGAAAGTCCCTCTGGTGTGGAGCTTCGCACAAAGAGTCCTGCATCCTGCCTTCCCCCTCCCCCACCCCGCACTGTCTGGGTCCTAGGTTGGGGGGGGGCAGAATTCAGGCCCCAATGTGGGTTCGGCCCAAAGGAAGGGGTAAGCAAGGGGTTGGCCAGTCTGTTCAGCCCGGCCTCCAGGCCTCCCTAAGCTTGTAAGCCTGGTGAGGCTGCAGCCCCGCCTGAGTCTGAGGGCCCCACATGAGTCTGGCTCCCTGGGGCGATTTGAGCAGGAGCTCTCACTGACTGAGAAGAGACATTTCCTTGAGGGTTTTCCCTCCCTGTGGCCATCGCTGGCTGCCTGCGTGGGAATCCCATCCCAGTTCTACACTTGTGAGCGGTGTGACCTCTGGGAAGTTACTTGACCTCTCTGTGCCCCACTTTATTCAAATATTGGGAGGATTAACAAGAAACAGCTTGTAAGACAGCTCACCTTTTGGAGGGTGGTCTTTGTGCCCTGTAATCAAGTCTTTTTTCTTTTCTTTTCTTTTCTTTTTTTAAAGATTTTATTTATTTAATTGACGGAGAGACAGGGAGAGAGGGAACACAGCAGGGGGAGGGGGCAGGGAGAGGGAGAGGGAGAAGCAGGCTCCCCAGCGAGTAGGGAGCCTGATGCGGGGCTCCATCCCAGGACCCCGAGACCATGACCTGAGCCAAAGGCAGACACTTAACGACTGAGCCACACAGGCGCCCCTGTAATCAAGTCTTTTTGTATGGCTGAGGAAGCAGAGGGTCAGAGGTTGCTGGTTAATGGGAAAGAGTTTGTCCCAAGTCTAAACTCTTCCTCATTCCAAAGCCCTTCAGTCTTGGGGGATTTGTACGCCATGCTATAGCTTCTCTCTCTACCCATGGGCTGTGCTTTAGCCCTGGGGACAGAGGCTAGACCGTGGGGTCAGTGTTGGACGAAAAAAACCAAAAAGGATGATTTGGACCAGGACCTGATGGGTTGGGAAACGGAAGGGGCCAGCACTGCGGGGGTCAGGGACAGCGATGTCAGTGTTCTCTGCACCAGATGGTCCCACTTGTCTGGAAAGAAGCCTCCTCCTTGAAGCCTTCCCTGACCACTTTGCAATCTTATCAGAGAATTCCTGGGGCCTGAGCAGTTGCAGCTCAGCCCTGGCAAGCAGGGTGCCCCATTACCACGTATGGTAAGGGCCAACCATCTATGCATCACTGAGGCATTTCTAGAGAGCTTTCCTATGTATTAGCTCATTTAAAAAATATATTTTATTTATTTATTTGACAGAGAGAGAGAGCACAAGCAGGGAGAGTGGAAGAGGGGGAAGCAGGCTCCCCACTGAGCAAGGAGCCCCATGCAAGACTAGATCCCAGGACCCCGAGATCATGACCCCAGCCGAAGGCAAGTCGCCCAACCAACTGAGCCACCAGGCATCCCTGTATTAGCTCATTTAATCCTCCCAAGGGCCCTGGGAGGGAAGGATGATATGTTTACAACCTCAGGCCTAAGGTTCCAGGAGGTGTGAACGCATTGCTCACTGAGCCCGGGCTGAGACACAAGTCGTGGCCCCCTCGTCCCAAGTCACACACGATCTGTCCATTCCAGCATTTCTCCTGAGGGTGGGGCTGCCTCTGGGCACGGAATTTAAACTCCAAATTTCCTAGCAGCCAGTGGGGGAAATGGAAGATCTGGTAAGATAGGTAGGTAGTTCTCCCACCACTAAACAAAGTGAAACAAACAAACCCATCAGTCCCTCTGAAGTTCCACACCTCTTCCTAGCACTGGGTTCTGCAAGCTGGCCAGAATGCACCAGGGAACTTATGACCTGTGCTTAGCTGAGCATTCCATCTGGGGCTATTTTTGTTTGCTTTTTATTTATTTATTTATTTATTTTTTTAAGATTTTATTTATTTATTTCACAGAGGGAGAGAGATCACAAGGAGGCAGAGAGACAGAGAGAGAGAGAGGGGGAAGCAGGCTCCCCGCTGAGCAGGGAGCCCGAGCCTCGATCCCAGGACCCTGAGATCATGACCTGAGCCGAAAGCAGAGGCTTTAACCCACTGAGCCACCCAGGCGCCCTCATGGCTTCTATGTAACATCCTCACCCAGTGATTTGCAGAAAAGTTACAGAAACCTGTTCAAAACAGCCAGCTCTTGTGTTGATCCCATTGGAAGCTAAAGGCATGCCATGGTGAGGACTCCCGGTGGAATTTCCCAGGGACACAGTACTAATAGACTCCACGTGATTGTTTCCGTGCTTCTACCTTGATCCAGGTGGAGCTGAGTGATCAGAGGAGCCTCATGATAGGTAGAAAGAGTTGAAACAACAGCGCTGGGGCCACAGAGAGCAAGGTTCATATCTTGGCCCTATTACCTGCTATGTCACCCTAGGCAAATTACTTGATCTCTCTGTGCCTCATTTTCCCCATCTGTAAGATGGGAATCAGAATACATTCCTCAAATGGTTATTGTGAGGAGTCATTCATTCATTCATTCAGTAAAAATTCAGAGCCGGGCGCCTGGGTGGCTCAGTGGGTTAAAGCCGCTGCCTTCGGCTCAGGTCATGATCCCAGGGTCCTGGGATCGAGGCCCACATCGGGCTCTCTGCTCAGCAGGGAGCCTGCTTCCTCCTCTCTCCTCTCTCTCTGCCTGCCTCTCTGCCTACTTGTAATCTCTCTCTCTCTGTGTCAAATGAATAAATAAAAAAAAAAATCTTTAAAAAAAAAAAAAAATTCAGAGCCTACCTGCGCCAGGCACTGTGCTAGGCTCTGGAGATACAGTGATAGACAAGTCTAGCAAAAAAAACTTGCCCTTGTGGCATTTATGTTCTACTGAAGAGATATAATTAAGCAGGAAACTATCAGCTGGTAGGAAAAAGAAGAGTATTTAGCAGGTGATATGATTCTGGCAGAGATGACAGGGCATCCTCTCATTTCCATTCTCCTTTTCTTCCCGTGTACTAGAACTCTGGACACAGACTTTTCAAAATAAAGACTACATTTCCCAGGCTCCCTTGAAGCTGACTATAGCCATGTGACAAATCCTGACTAATGGGATGTAAGCAGAAAGAGCCTCCAGGAAATGGCACCTCTTCCTTTACCCTTTCCTCCTTCCTATTGCTTGGAATGCAGAAGTGATGGCCGAAGCTCAAGCAGCCATATTGAGCCACGAAGAGAAAGCCACTTCCCAAAGATGCCACAAAATAGAAGGTACCTGGCTGGAGTCCTTGACATTGCAGAGCACCAGGCCAGCCAGGGACCTCCTACCTCCAGATTTTACTTCAAAGAGAAATAAACTGTTTTGCTTAAACCACTGAGATTTTGGGTTTTCTCTCACACACAGTCCACCCTCATTTTCCTTGACACAGTGATGGAGTGCTGGAGGGTTATCTCTAAATGGTTGGTCGGAGAAGGTTTTTTGCATGGGTAACATTGATCTGAGGCCTGAATGGTGAGAAGGAACAGCCAGGGAGGGACTGGGGCAGAGCATCCAGGCAGGATGGGGAGAGACAGGCAGGGATGATGCCGGTGCCTAGGGCGCCTGGGTGGCTCAGTCGGTTAAGCATCTGCCTTCGGCTCAGGTCATGATCCCAGGGTCCTGGGGTCGAGTCCTGCATCAGGCTCCCTGCTCAGCAGGGACCCTGATTCTCCCTCTCCCTCTGCCTCTCCCCTCCACTTGTGTTCTCTCTCTCTGTCAAATAAATACATCAAATCTTAAAAAAGGAAAGAATGATGCAGGCGCCTTAATGGACCAGGAAGAGGGGCATGAGCAAAGGGCAGGAGCAGCCTCTCGTGGGGAGTGGGTGCTCCCCACACTGGGGGGAGTCATGAACCATTTTATACAGGGGAGTGAGGTCTTCTGACCTGTTTCTAAAGATCACGCCATGGGGCGCCTGAGTGGTCCAGTCGATTAAGCATCTGACTCTTGGTTCCGGCTCAGGTCCTCGGCTCAGCGTTGTGGGATCGAGCCCTGCATCAGCTCCCTGCTTAGCATGCAGTTGGCTTGAGATTCTCTCTCCCTCTCTCTCTCTGCCCCTCCTCCCCACACTCTCGCTCACTCTCTCTCGGATAGATAAATAAATCTTTTAAAAATATAAATCAATAAATAATAAAAATAAAAGGTCCCTCTGAGAGCTGGAGGGCCCCTGGGGGCCCAGGCGAAGCCGGGAGATCAGATGGGAGGCTCCTGGGGGTGGTTGAGGAGTGAGATGGTGGGACACAGGGCTCCCCGGGGGGAAGCCTGGGCTGGTTCATCCGGAGCACTTCTCCTGCCCCACCCCTACATCTGCCCTAATGATGACTGGACCGTTCACAATGTGCAGGGGTTACCCCCCACTTCCATTAAGCCCCTCCGGCTCTACAGCCCCCGCTCAGGCTGCACCGCACCCCTCCTGTCCTTCCACGTGGGAGGCCCCGCTCCCTCTTCTGACGTACTTTTCTAAGACTCAGCTCAGAAGACTCCCTGGGGACATCTCCACTCCCCAAATTGCTTGTCCCTCAGGCCCGTCCACCCTTCGTTCGTACCCCTGCCATTGCGCTCCGTTATGTGCTGCCCTCTGTGCTGGACATGAACTCCTTGAGGGCAGACGCTGTGATTCAGTCCCCACGGCTGCTTCTCCCCCTACACTACCCAGTCCCTTACCTGCGCCCAGAGCAGCTGATGTTGTCAGGCTAGTTCCCATCTTCACGTCGTCTGGTCTTCACAACAGCCCAGAGAGGAAAACCAAGAGTGGAGAGAGGATAGGTACAACTCAAGTTCACGTATCCACCCAGGTCACAAACCCTCCTGCCCCGGCAGTTCCACTGAACCCAGATGTCACAGCCATGGTGCCCTTTCCCACCGTTTGAGTCCCCAGTCCCTGAGGGCACAGGAAGCGATATCTTCACCAGGAAATACCTACAGGCCCCTCCAGTCACCTGGCCAGACCCTGTCCCATCTGGCCGCCTCCTGGTCCCTTCAGTGGGTTTGGCCATGCCATCTGGACATCCCCTCCTCCTAGTGGCTACTGCAAACCACGGCCCTCTTTGTCGTGAATGTGGGCCCAGATCTTCCCTCTGGGCCCGCCAGGGAACTGTCCAGCAAGGCTTTGCTGGGGCCTTGGGGAGCCTGCCAAACTCACGCAACGTGTACCCAAGAGCAGGTGTGAGATTATGAGCTGTGTCTGCCTTCAGTGGTCACAGGCCCAATCTGCTCCACCTGACACCTCATTGCCAAGTCCATTGCAAGGGAAAGTTCACTGAATTACCATGAAGCCCCCCACTTCTCATGTGGAATCTCAGCCTCTGCCCCTTCAGGTCAGGAGAGAGAAGGCAGCCTCCTTTCCAAGGCCCTCTGCCAAGTCCTCGCCTCTCACTGAGGACTGACTACATCCAAGGATGATGGAAAATGAGAAAGCCTCAACCCTTCAGGAGAACTGAACTCCCTGCCCAGAAGTTCTTCTTCTGGGGCAACCTGTCCCAGCCCATGGTCTGGACTGTGTGGTCTGGAATAACGTTATACGGGGAAGGCACCAAGTCACTGTTTGGGGGGACTTCCTCAGACTCAGCCCAGGGGTCCACCCTGGGCTTCCTTTGTTTCTGCTGACACTTGGCCTTGGCTCCCAACCTTCCATGAGCACAGACTTGGACAAGGACCCCCGTGAAGCTTGGGGAGGGGAACCTGGTAGGCTCTTCCCTTAGAACTAGGAAATGGGAGGGGCGTGGGGGGACAGGAAGAGGTGGCCAGAAGGACTCCATGGAAGCAGGAATTGGGATACACACTCCAAGCACCCTGGGGCCCCACTTCCCTGCCCCACATGCCAGCCTTTCTGACCATGTCTGTCTGGCCCAGGGGCATGGCTAAAGGAGGGTAAGTCCCTCTCTTATTTCCCCAGGGCCTCACCCAGAGCCAGGCTCATGGGGCCTTCAGATGAACTGAAGTCCAAGTTGGAATCAAATGAGGAATAGGAGCCATCCCTTCTTCCTGGAAAAGCATGAACAAGCCAACGCGATGCTGGGCAGATTTGGGGAACACAGGCACTCAGCCAGGGCAACAAGAACAACCCAGAACACGTGGTGTGAGTAGAAAGAGCCAGAGGCCGGTCCACCCTGCGGCAGCTTGAGTGTCTGGTGGGCTGTGAGGGGGTGGTGCCCGCAGAACAGCCAGCAGCTGGGCCGACCGTCCTCCTAAGCCAGATGTGCCCACCGCCCCCCCCCCGGCTGCCTGTCCTTTCTGGGCCGGGGAGAGGGGCTCCCGTGCTGCCTCCCGCCTCCCACCACCTCCTCTCACCCAGGCCGGGCAGAAGGGCAAGGTGCTCGGGCCCTCTGGGCTGCGGTGAGAGGGCAGGGCCTTCACTTGGCATTTCCTGCCACCGCCACAGCCCCGTCTGGCTAGGGTTTGAGACAGATCCTCCCAGCAAGAGTGAGCACCAGTCCTGGAGAAGGAGGAGGCATCCCTGAGCCGCCTTCGGTCAGGACCTCTGCGAGAGACCAACACCAAGGCCAAGGGCGGCAGGAGGGAGCACAGGGCTTAGCATCAGGCAGGGGGTGGGCCTAAGGCTCAGCTCCCGCTCCCCCAGCCAAGAGGCCTGGGGCCAGTAGCCCAGCTCTCAGCCCCTGGCTTCCTCCTCTGTCAGAGAACAACAGCAAGGAGCCGAGCCTTCCTCAGAGGGGCTCGGAGAGCGCAGAGAGGGAGCGCGTCTGAAGGGCCGGGCGCAGGGTCAGCATAGAGCCTGCGTCCTTGGGGGCCGTTGGTTCCTCTCCTCATGGGGAAGCCGCTGGACTCCTCCATCCCTCCAGCTGCCTTCTGTGGGAACTTCAGAGATGGCGAGGAGCAGGTGTGACCTCCATGTGAAACCCCTGCCCAGTGTCCGGACACAGGTGGAATCGGCGGCCCCTTCCCTTCTCTGTCGGGTTCGGCCCAGTGCGAACTTGTGGTCGAGACCCAGGAAACGGTGGGGACATTGCTGGATATGCTGTCTCTCTCTGTCCCTGTCTGTCTGAGTTGGAAGTGCGGAATCCCCAAGCGGGTAGCCACGCAACCAGGCGCTGTCACTTTAGAGTAAGGACACTGAAGCCCAGAGAGGGCAGGCACTTGCCCAGGGTCCCACAGCCAGTGGGTTTTGGTGCCACTAGGATGCCCAGAGCCGGATCTACAAACCCCCTTCTCTGTCTGCTTTCAAGCTTCTCTTCATTCTTGCCCATCTGAACTCACCTTTCAGTCTCTGCTTCTTTAGCAACCGGAGCCCAGGAACAGGTGACCGGTCCCAGCACCCCCAGGAGCAGAGGCTGCCCTGCTGGGGGGTGTGGGCAGGGGCACGGCGGGGGCCGAGAATGCGGGCTGCTCTGGCCTGCGGGCCTGGGCCGGGCTGCCGACAGAGAAGCCAGTGTGCCCAAACATTGGGGCTTTGTGAGCTCTGAGCTCCGTGTGGGGAAGGTTGTTTTTGTTGACCTGACATTGTTTCAGGTTGACTGAGTGGCTTCGTCTTAGCACCCAGGGATCGGCTCTTTGGAGCCGTCCGGGGTCTTGGGAAGAAGGTGGCTAGGAGCCCTAGTCTGGGGCCAGGAGGGGAAGGGGCCGCCTGGAGGCTGTGTGCACCAAGCAGGTCCCCGTGGGCGAGGGTGTAGAACAAGAGCGAGTTCAGGGAAGACACTGAGAGAGAAGAGAGAGGGCACCTGTGTCTCTTGGGGCCAGAGCAGAGGAGCCCGGCCTGAGTGAGGTCGGACAGAGGCAGGACAGGAGCATCCAGGAGCTGGGGCAGACCTGCCGGGAGGCTGAGAGCTCGGGAACCCAGCCATCACGCCTTAGCGCGCCAAGGAAGACCCGGGAGCGACCTTGGGAGCCAGGAGGGCAGCAGGAGGCCTTGGGGGCTGGCTGGCTGGGGTGGGGTGGGCCAGACGCACAGCTGTCCAGATGTGTGTGAGAGATAACTCTGTTTACTGGGCACCCAGAAGGAGCAGGGCGGGGGGTGGGAAGGGGCTCCCCGGGACTGTGGGGCGGGCAGATTAGGAGGCGGGGGCATGAGTCAGGGGTTTGGGAGCTGCCCCCGGGGTTTGGGAGCCAGGACTCGGGTGCTGTTAGAGCAGGTGTGAGCTCAGCTGGCGGCAGAGGACACCCGAAGCTGCAGGAGTTCGCCGAGGGACCCCGAGGCTTGTGAGCAGGTGAGCAGGGCTGGGAGGGGCAGGGGGTGGTCCTGCGGCACCTGTCCTGAGGGTTTCTGCAGGTGCCCAGCCTGAATTTGCGCCCGGGGGGACAGAGGCGCCCGACCTCCAAGGGGGTGCAGGTGGGTGGGGTGAGAACGGCAGGATGTATGTTGTTACCCCTAAGGGCACAGGCCCGTTGGCACCTTCAGCTGGGGATCGTGGCGCTGCAGGTGTTGGGAGAAAGACGCGGGCACGTGGCAGCAGAGGTCTGTGTCACTGGGGTTGGGGGGGGCAAATCAAATCCCCCTCCAGGTGTGGGTCCTTGTCAGGCTCCTATTTGCCAGCCCCTTGGATCCCACAGACTCAGGTCTTTCCCTCAGCCCCCTCTTTCCTCCATGCATGGGGACCCACAGGCCATCCTATCCTCCTCTTGTGAAGACAGTTGTTCACTGACACTGCTTCCCATTTGGGACACTTTCAAGGAGTCAACCAGGCAGACCCGGCCCTGTCCCCAGCCTAGGGGGTGTTTGAAGGGAAAGGAGGAGTCTCTCATCACCCAAGGATCTCAAAGCACTTAGGCTAATTCCATGGGAAATGAAGGGAGATCAGAGAGAGATGAAAACAGCAAGTCTGACCCTGATCCCCAGTCACAGTGATAAAGATGGAAGCTCCCTCTGTGTCAGGCAGTGTCCTAAGGCCTTTATGTAGATCAACTTAGCGCTACAACAGGGCTATCAGGTAGGTTTCATTACCGTTACCCTGCTTTGCATATGAGAAAACCAAGACACAGAGAGGTTGGGTCACTTGCCCACGGTCACACAGTAAGTCGCAGGGCTGGGATCCGAACCCAGGCAGGCCGACTGGAGAGCCCATGCTTTCATACCACTAGCACTTGACCAGCTTAGAGCTGCCTTCTCTTCTGGGAGGCAACTCAGTGCAATGGCGGGAGATGTAGTAGGAGTCAGGCAGGCCAGGCTTTCGTCCTGCCTCTGATACCTACCTGCCAAGTTAACCTCTCTGAACCTCAGCTTTCTCATCTGTAAAACGGGGCTAGTGACATTACCTACTTCGCAGAGTGCCTCGGGGGTTCTGAGAGATAAGGCAGGAGGGCTCTGTGCCGTGTGGGGCTGATCACAAAAAGCCAGTGCTCTGCCACCAGAGAGCCCTCCCCATCATCTGGTCCCCCCACCCCCCCACCTCTGCCAGCTGTGCTCCACCTCCGGGGCTCCAGATGCCCTGCTTGCCCTTATCTGGCCTGGCCCTGGCTGGCTGGACGGCCAGGTCTTTGATGAACTTCCAGACGCAGGGTGGCGATGGGGTTCCAAGTGCTTATCAGTGCCAGAGCACGGCCTGCAGCTGGGGGGTGGGGAGCCGGGCCCGGTGGGGGCTGCAATCTGGGTCACAGGGGCCCCCTCTAAGGCCCCAGCTGAGCTCAAAACACCTCCAATCTCCCCTCTTCTCTCACTGAGGTCTCAAAACCCTGGCAGGAAGGCCCTCCCATTGTACAGACGGGATGACTGAGGCCTAGAGAGAGGCTGGGGGCTGCCCAAGGCTATTCATCCAGGCCTTGGCGGACAGGCAGCACCCCCAGCTCTGGAGGGCCCCTCTGCCCTCTCAGATAGGAAACAGAGAGTCCCAGCCCCACAGGTGGGACCTTTATTTATTTATTTTTTAAAGATTTTATTTATTTATTTCACAGAGGGAGAGAGATCACAAGGAGGCAGAGAGGCAGGCAGAGAGAGAGGGAAGCAGGCTCCCTGCTGAGCAGAGAGCCCGATGCGGGCCTCGATCCCAGGACCCTGAGATCGTGACCTGAGCCGAAGGCAGAGGCGTTAACCCACTGAGCCACCCAGGCGCCCACAGGTGGGACCTTTAGCACCCAACGCTTGAGACTGCTCAGGATTTGAGGCCCGGACATCAGAGAGAGCAGGGCCAGAGAAGGAAGAAAGAAAATAGAGATGGGAGAAGAGGAAAGAGAGGGACAGAAGAGGGAGAGAGAAGGGTGGCTGACTAGGGTCCTCAAGGGCAAAGTCCCGCACAGTAGGGACGGCCCCGTCCTTGGGCTTTGGGACCGTCCCCCCGTCATCACTTCCCCTACCAAGGCAGGAACACCTGCCCTTCTCAGTTTTCTGGGGCTCTGCCATGCCCTCTCCCTCGCTCTGTCTCTTGGGACGGCAGCACCCCCCAGCCCTCGGAAGGAAATTTCTCTGGACCATTCTGTCCCTACGTCCTCCCCATCCTGTTTCCTCACACAGCAGCCCCCCCCCATCCAGCCCGCGCCCTCCTCTGCCCGCTCGAGCTCACTCCTGGGTCACCCTTCCCCACCCACCAGCCCCGCAGATCCCACCAGAGCTTCTCCGCCCACCCCCGGGGTCCCCCGCCTTGAGACACCCCGCCCCCAAACCCACAAGTCCGTCCTACCTTCGACCTGCCATATGGTCCTTGGCACCCAACCCCTTCGGCTCATTCCTCGTTGGTCTGGGGCATGTATTGTCTCCGAAGCGCTTCGCCCATCCCGCCTTCCCAGCTGCCTCCCCAGTCCAGGCTGGGGGCTTCTCGAGAGGAGGGACAGTGTCGTGTTCATCTCAGCGCCCACTGCTCCGCGCCACGTGGGCCCAGAGCGGGCACAGCCGTCACCTGACCCCAATCCCTGTTGCTGGGTGAGGGGGAAGGGGAGCCCCTCTGCACCCGGTCCCCAAGGGACTTCTGTGCTCCCCTTGGGCTGGGCCTCACCTTCCTGGGGTGAGCATACCTTCCTCTCTGCCAGGGACACACTGAGCAAACCTGAGACATGGGGCTTGGTCTCCTCTTGGCTGGGTCCCAGTCGCCCTGACTCCTCAGTCCCAGAGACCCAGACCTGAGAGGGGCGGCCACACTTCCCTTCACCCAGCACGTACTTACCGAGCACCTACTCTGTGGCAGCCACTCTGCTAGGAGTAAGGGATTCAGTGGGGACCGAGACGTGGATCTTAGCACTCGGGTGGTGTCCCTACTAGCGGCACCCTCGGACAATATGTACACAAATGACTCAAGAAACCAGAAAATGGGG
>LNAC01000398.1:668664-692387 GCA_002007465.1 Ailurus styani | reverse complement strand
TGGGGTGGGGTGGAGTGGGGTGGGGTGGAGTGGGGTGGGGTGCGGGCACCGGGTCCTAGCCAGCACCCACGGGAGGGAGTGGGGCATCATCTCCTGCTGCTCTCGGAGGCTCACTGTGGGGAGTGCAGGAGGACCCTAAGGGGGGATTATCTGGGGGCAACACTGACCTGCCTCCGGGTTTTCAGCTGACCACACTGAGCCCACAGCTACAGACTACGACACCACTGCAGGCCCAGACGCCACATCGCGCGCAGGCACCCACGAGGTGAGGACACCCGGCATCGCCCGATTGCCTGGGGCACCGACCCTTCCACCAGGAGAAGGGAGGTGAAGAGGGACGGGCACAGCTTCAGCATGGGGAGCCCCACACACAGGCAGAGGAGTGGGCATCGGGGGAAATAGGCAGAAGGGAGGGGGCGCCCCTGCTGGGGGCGGGGGGAGACCTGGGTTCCTCTTCCACTGAGCAGGGAGCTCCCTGGGCAGAGATAAAGTGACTGCCAAAGGTCTGTGCTCCTGGGCTGGGCTGTGAGGTGCTCCCTGGGGAAGCACGGAATTAAATACATACCCCCTCTGCCCAGGCCCGCCGGGCCCCACGCGCCCCTGCTGGGCATCAGACTGTCTAGCTGTTAGGAAACTAGATCTGCCTCAGCGAGGCCCTGGGGAGCAACCAGCTGCCCAAGGAAACCCAGGGGCATGCTGAGCTCACTCGACGGTCTTGGAGGCAGGAGACCCACCCAAGGACCCCAAAGGCTTCCTTTATTTTTCCCTCCTAAGGGTCTGCTCTAGCACCCCTTTTGGTCCAGAGGTTCTCCAAATGCCTCTGAAACAGGGTAAAAGCCTGGTCGGGGAGTTGGGGAATAGGGCCAGAGTGGTGGGCTGTACCCCCCGCCCCCCACGCTCAACACACCCAGGCTGCTGCTCCTGCTGGTCCCCTCTGAGTTCAAGGTCTGCCCCCAGAGCACCAGGACTCTGGGCCTCCCCCAAATGTCTCTCAGAGCCTGATGAGCACCCACCAAGCCCTGGGCTGCCAGTCTCCCCAGGGCGCTGATTCAGGCTTGTGGGGCCACAGGTGTACGTGGAGCTGCAGGAACTGGTGATGGACGAGAAGAACCAGGAGCTGCGGTGGATGGAGGCGGCGCACTGGGTGAGGCTGGAGGAGAACCTCGGGGAGGATGGGGTCTGGAGCCGCCCGCACCTGTCCTACCTCACCTTCTGGAGCCTCCTGGAGCTGCAGAAAGCCTTTGCCAAGGGTGAGCCCCTGGGGGCCCTTCCCCGAGACCTGCATGTGTGGCGTGGTGGCGGGCCAAGGGCCACCGTCCGGCCACCCGGCTCACCCCTCCACCCCTTGCAGGTACCGTCCTCCTGGATCTGCAGGAGACCTCCCTGGCAGGAGTGGTCAACCAGCTGCTGGATGAGTTTATCTACAATGAGCAGATCCGGCCCGAGGCCCGGGACCTGCTGCTCCGGGCCCTGCTGCTCCAACACAGGTGCCCCTGCCCGCCAGGACCCGGACTCTGCAGCCCAGGGGCCCGCCTCCCCGGCCCACCTGCCCCGAGCTCTGCCTGGAGGCCTAGTGGCTCCCTCCCCCACCAGATCGGGGCCCTCGTTTCTCCCAGGACTGCTCCTGCCTCTGACACCTCCTGAGGGGTGGCCCCGTCTCTGTGTTCAGATGTGGGAGCTACTGGTCCTCAGGAGGGCAGGCTCTCGAGGCCCTGCCCCCCATCCATCCTGGGCCCACCTGGTCATTCCAGACGGGGACCGGCCCGCTTGCATCCACGACATCCTTCCAAAGGAGGCTGACTGTCCTTTGGCCCCAGGGTCCCTCTCCTCAGGTCACTGGGAAGCACTGCTTAATCCCTCCGACCACCGGTCTCGGTCTCAGTGCCACTAACAACCCAGCCGGGAATAGCTTACTCAGCCCATGTCCCCTGTGTGTCCCGCAGCCACGCCGGAGACCTGGAGGCCCTGGGGGGTGTGAAGCCCACGGTTCTGACGTCTTCTGGGGACCCCTCCCAGCCTCTGCTCCCCCAGCCCCCTTCGTTAGAGACGCAGCTCTTCTGTCAACAGGTGAGGCTATGGGAAGAGCCAGGAAGCGACCCACCTGAACAGGGTTAGAAATCTGAGTGGTTAGGAGGAGGGGGCTGGGTGCTCGGAGTAGCCAGAGGACTCCCCTCACCACCCTCCTTCCAACAGGGACAGGAGGGCACAGAAGGGCATTCGCCATCTGGAATTCTGGAGAAGATTCCCCCAGATTCGGAGGCCACCCTGGTGCTTGTGGGTAAGCAGCTGGGGCCTCCACCCCCGACCCCTCCGCACACCCCGAAGCATGGACCCAGCCGCGCACCCACCCCACCCCCGCCCCGCCCCGCCTGGCCTGACCGCCTCCCGGCGCCCCCTCCCCTGGCAGGCCGAGCGGAGTTCCTGGAGCGCCCGGTGCTGGGCTTTGTGCGGCTGGAGACGGCCGTGGAGCTGGAGGCTGTGCAGCTCCCGGTGCCTGTGCGCTTCCTCTTCGTGTTGCTGGGACCCGAGGCCCCCAACACCGATTACACCCAACTCGGTCGGGCTGTGGCCACCCTCATGTCCGAGAGGGTGAGGCGGGCTTGGCGAGGGCTGGGGGAGCCCGAGGGCTGGGGGGCAGCTGAGGTCACTCATTGGACAGGCCTGGGTCACTTGAGTCTTGCTAATCTGGCACGTTCCGTCTCACCCTGCTGCTTCTACCCTGTCTGGCCAGGGGCGGGTGGTCTGGCCTGGCCCTGCCTGATCGGACCTGGTCCACCCAGTTAGGTCTGGCCTGACCTGGCCTACTCTGGTTCCGGCTGGTCTGCTCTAAGCTACCCCATTTGCTTTAGTGCTTTCTCCTTTCCCCACTCAAGGCCCTGTCTGCCTCCCCTAAACCCTTTTGTGGTGGGCAAGGAAGGGGGGGTGGTGGAGCAGGGAGCAGGGCAAGCAGTTCCTAGCAAGAAGGAGCTGGGAGAGAGGGTTCTGGTTCCTGGAGGCCATGGATGTGGACTCTTGGGTCCCTTCATGTAGCAGGTCCCTGCAGCCCTGACCCTCTCTCCGGCCCCCAGGTGTTCCGCACGGATGCTTACTTGGCCCAGAGTAAGGCGGAGCTGGTCTGCAACCTGGAGGGCTTCCTGGACTGCAGCCTGGTCCTGCCTCCCTGCGAAGCCCCCTCCGAGCAGGCCCTGCTCAGTTTGGTGCCCGTGCAGAAGGAGCTGCTGCGGAGACGCTACCTGCAAAGCCCCGCCAAGCCCGAGCCCGAGTTCTACAAGGGCCTAGGTACCTGCCCCGTGGTCCCCACAGACCCTCGGGGACCCCAGCGCAGCTCTGCGAGCTCCTGCCTCCTTTCCTCCCATCCCAAACCCCAGTGTCCCCTCTCTCTGTCCTCATGCCTCCCCGCCTCCTGTGCTACCCTGTTCCCATCAGAAGATTCTCCCTGCGATTCCTCTCTCCCCACGCCTCCTCCTGTGACCCCCTGTGACCACTGTCCTCTGCTTGACTACAGAATTGTATGGGGCTCCAGGGGCCCCTGGTGGGCCAGACGACCCTCTGAAGCGGACAGGCCTGCTCTTTGGGGGCCTGGTGCGTGACATCCGGCGCCGCTATCCCCACTACCTGAGTGACATCACAGACGCATTAAGCCCCCAGGTCCTGGCCGCTGTCATCTTCATCTACTTTGCTGCCTTGTCACCAGCCATCACCTTCGGAGGCCTTCTGGGTCAGTGCCTCTGCAGGACCCCCTAAACCTCACCTCGGACCCTTTGGCCTCTGTGTCGGCCCTGCCTTTTGACCCAATCAGTCAGTCTGGACCCCTACCACAGCCTGCCCATGAAATGCTCTACTGGACCTTGGGAACGACCTCTTGACCTTGACCACACTGTAACTTCTACCCACAGGAGAAAAGACCCAGAACCAGATGGGGGTGTCGGAGCTTCTCATCTCCACTGCGGTGCAAGGCATTCTCTTCTCCCTGCTCGGGGCTCAACCCCTGCTTGTGGTTGGCTTCTCTGGACCTCTGCTGGTGTTTGAAGAAGCCTTTTTCTCGGTAGCTCTGTTCTGGCCCCACACGGACCCTATAATCGGCCCCGGCCTGACTGCCTGATGCACGGTGCCTGGGCCCACCTGCCTGACCCAGTCCTCCCCGACCCCCTTGCAGTTCTGCACTAACAACAACCTGGAGTACATCGTGGGCCGCGTATGGATCGGCTTCTGGCTCGTCCTGTTCGTGGTGCTCATAGTGGCCTTTGAGGGCAGCTTCCTGGTCCGCTTCATCTCCCGCTACACCCAAGAGATCTTCTCCTTCCTCATCTCCCTCATCTTCATCTATGAGACCTTCGTCAAGCTGATCAAGGTGGGGGCCGTGGCAGCGTGGACGCACGTGTGCGCGTGTGCGACTCTGTGCACAAACTATGTGGCCGTGTGTATCGTTGCACACGTGTCCTTGTGGCCCGCATGTGGCTGTGCCTTCATCGTGCGTGGCTGTGACCACATTCACGTTAATACCTGCTGCCTCCGGGCGGGTAGTGCGGCCATGACCGCAGAGCACCTGCTCCTGGGGCGGGGCTGGGGGGGGCGGGGTGCCCCGTGTGCGCATGTGCGGCTCGTAACCACGCCCAGAGTGACTGACCAGCGAGTGTGTGTGTGAGACTGGACCCGGAAAACTGCCTTCATGGGGGGAGGGGGAGGGGTCCCAGACGCTCTCCTGTCCCCCACTCCCCCTCTGACGCTCACCCTCAAGAACCACGGGGCCTGCAGGTGGAACACCCTGTCTTCTCAGCTCTGATGCCTTCAACTCTGCCTACCCGTACATCTGCATTGTCTGTGGAGGGAGAGTGGACACTGCCTGTCTGCCTCTGATTCTGTTGCTTGGTGGGGCTTTCTGTTTCCAAGTCTTTGAAGCCCTTTTTAGGAGCCTCCTTGGCACTTCTTTCCTGCCCACCAGCCTTATGTCTCTGAGACCCTGCGTGCTCACATGCGCACCTATCCTCATTGCCACCATGGCCTGCCGCACCCAAGCTGAGCCTGGTCGCCATCTTGAAAACCCAGCTATAGAGTCCCGTTGTCCCTCTGTCACCCTGTCAGTTGAGGAAGAAGATAGGTGGATGGATGGATGCATGATGGATGGATGGATGGGTGGGTGGGTGGATAGATAGATAGATGGTGGACAGATTGATGGATGGATGGATAGATAGATGATGGACAGAATGACAGATGAATGATGGGTGATGGATAGATGGATGAGAAGAATAGGGTGCCTTGGTTTTCTGCTGTAGATCTTCCAGGACCACCCGCTGCAGAAGCATTATGAACACAATGTGACGATGGTGCCCAAACCTCAGGCTCCCCTGCCCAACACGGCCCTCCTCTCCCTTGTACTCATGGCTGGCACCTTTTTCCTTGCCATGATGCTACGCAAGTTCAAGAACAGCTCCTACTTCCCTGGCGTGGTCAGTACTTCCTCCCCCCGCCCCCCCAGCTCCGCTCTTGCCTACACTTCCCTATCCCAGTCCAAAGCATTCCTCCAGGTTCCTCAATGCCGTTAGCTCTCCTTCTTACCCTAGATTCCCATTCCCTATTCCAAACCTCCCTGGCCCCTCCTCATTTAGGCTTTTACTCTTCAGGCAAGTCCATCTCCTTTTCTCAGCCTGTCCAGGCTGAGAACCTAGTGGGGAGCCAGGGACAGTTCTTAGAAAGGGGTGGAGAAGCTGTGGGGGCAGCAGTGGGGCTGGGCCAGGGAAAGAAGAAAGGAGGCAGGTACCTTGAGGTGCAGTACAGGACATTAGATGCTGATGGGCCCCCTGGGAAGGGCAAGGCCCCCTGGATGAAGAGGGGGCAGGAGCGGGGGGCAAGTGGGAGGCAGGAGGTGGGGAAATAACTGAGTGCTGACCGGATTTTTCCACCTGCCCTCAGCTGCGACGGGTCATTGGGGACTTCGGGGTCCCCATCTCCATTCTGATCATGGTCATTGTGGATTTCTTCATTGAGGACACCTACACCCAGGTGACACTCTCCTCCTACTGTCAGCTTATTCTCCTAGTATGCCTCCTCCCAAGAACAGCTTTCCCAAACTTGAAGCCAGCTAGAAGTGCCCCTACTCATCCCCTGCCTCTCCCGAGAGCCTCAAGCTCTTTCCACAGCCCTACAGGACCGCTCCGGCTAAAGCAAGGGTCTGGGTCAGATCGCCTTAACCCAGCACAATAGGAAAGAATCTGCTGTGGAGCCAGGCCGATCTGAGTATGTATCTCAGGTCTGCCACCAAATAGCTGTGTGAGGCAAGGCAAACTACACAACCTCTCTGATCCTGTTTCCTCATCTATAAAGTGGGGAATGAGAAGATGTATGTAAAGGCCTTAGAGCAGTGACTGGGTACAAAGCAGGTGCTCAATATAAGTCCCCAAGTGCCCAGGACCCTGGCTCCCCTTGCCTCCTTTCCCCCATTCCCCTGCCCCGGTGTTTCCACCAGCATCCCCCTCCCACAGAAACTCAGCGTGCCTGAAGGCCTCTCCGTGTCCAACTCCTCAGCCCGGGGCTGGGTCATCCACCCATTGGGCTTGTATTCGGATTTCCCCATCTGGATGATGTTTGCCTCCGCCCTTCCTGCCCTGCTGGTCTTCATCCTCATCTTCCTTGAGTCCCAGATCACCACGTAAGAGCCAGGGGCAGAGCTGGGGCTGGGAGGGTCTGAGGCAGGGAAAGAGACAGACTCCAGGGAGGCATGACAGCAAGGACTGAGTACTAGTCTTAGTCGATCCCGAGGCCCCCCCGATGAGCAGGAGGGATGGGTGGGCTGGGACAGGGGCAGGTTCTGCGGGACCTGACATGGTATAATTTGGGGAGGCCTTTTTAAGAAAAAGAATACAAAATGAGAACTACAAAATGAGGCGGCACACTTCAGAATGGACCTTTACCAGATCAGCCTCATCGGCCTCAGCATAGATCTGCTCGTGGACATTCTAGGGGCAATCTTGAGATCCTTCCACTCTTAGAGTCTGGATTCTCAAGAGGGGGTGGGAGGGAGGGAAGCAACTCCAAGGGAGAGGAGCACAACAGGATAAACTAAGGTACAGAGGGACCCAAGCATGGAGAAGGAGGGAGGGGGCAAAGGGCAGGGGGAGAACACTGCTCACTCCTGACCTCCCACGCCCCCCAGGCTGATTATCAGCAAACCAGAGCGCAAGATGGTCAAGGGCTCTGGCTTCCACCTGGACCTGCTGCTGGTCATAGGCATGGGTGGTGTGGCTGCCCTCTTTGGGATGCCCTGGCTCAGTGCCACCACCGTTCGTTCTGTTACCCACGCCAACGCACTCACGGTCGTGGGCAAGGCCAGCGCCCCAGGGGCTGCAGCCCAGATTCAGGAGGTCAAGGAGCAGCGGATCAGTGGGCTCCTGGTTGCTGTGCTCGTGGGTGAGTAAGGGCTGGCCACACGCTCTGCCACCCTCTGGCCTTGCTTCCAGCCCCCAGCCTCTGCCTCTTAGGATCCAGTGCCTTCTACAGCCCTCTCTCTAGCTTGGCTGCTGTATGACGGATGCCAAGGACAGGGCCCCGAGGATCATCTGGGGTGGGAGAGGAGAAGACAGAGGATCACTGGGGTTTATCCAAGTTCTGGAGGGTCTGAGAGCCCATCTGGGCTCAATGTGGGCAGCACCATGGTTACTGATGGAGTTGCGGGGAAGTTTCTTAAAGGAGGCCAAGTTGGTGTTAGCTGGAGGAGGGTTAGGGTTTGGATAGGTGGAGGGGGATGGAGGCATTCTGGGCTGGGGTGATGGAAAACTTGGGCTTCTCTGGCCTCTGTGCACCCCCGAGGCCAAAGGAATAGGTTTTGATGTCCCACAGGCAGGAGTTTGACTCCCTGATCTGCCACTGAGTAGCTGTGTGGCCTTAGGCAAGTTGCTTCCCCTCTCTGTTTCCTCATCTGTAAAATGGGGTACTACCTATTAAGAGGATCCACAGAAAGGGCTTTGTATGGTCCCTGTGGCTTCATTCCCTAGTCCCCGATGCTGTCGGCCCTCTGGGGGCCCCCAGGGCTAGGAGTGCGTGGTTCTCCCTGCAGGCGTGTCCATCCTCATGGGACCCATCCTGTCCCGCATCCCCCTGGCTGTGCTGTTTGGCATCTTCCTCTACATGGGGGTCACGTCCCTCAGCGGCATCCAGCTCTTCGACCGCGTCCTGCTTCTGTTCAAGCCATCCAAGTACCACCCCGATGTGCCCTACGTCAAGCGGGTACAGAACCCTCCGCTGCCCAGCCCAGAGTGGGGTGGGGGTTGCTGGGCGCCAGGGCAGGTCAGGCAGTAACCCCAGCCTCCCCCTGCAGGTGAAGACCTGGCGCATGCACTTGTTCACGGTCATCCAGATCATCTGCCTGGCAGGGCTGTGGACGGTGAAGACCTTCCCCACCACCTCGCTGGCCTTGCCCTTCGTCCTCATCCTCACGGTGCCTCTGCGCCGCCTCCTGCTGCCACTCATCTTCAGGAAGCTGGAGCTCCAGTGTGTGCGTGGCTGCTCCCCACCCCTCCCCTGCAGGCCTGGGGCAGGGGGGAGGGTGAAGAGAGGGCAGAGGCTGGAGGCCGGGATCCCAGAGCTGGGGGGCAGGGAGAGGTTAAGAAGCACGCAGGGTGTGTTCCACGTGAGCTGTCCTGCCTGCAGAGCCACTCGTGCTAGGGTCCGCCAAGTCATTTTGGACAGAGTCGCTCCTCCAATAGGATTCCCCCACGACGTGACTGTCGCCATGGGGCTGCTCTGGTGAAGGCCCTCCGTAGGCCAACCCCTGCCGGGGGGCCACATCCCCAGGGGCCCCTCACCCCTTGGAAACAACTCATCCAGACCCAAGCCAGGGGCCGAGAGGGCCGGACATGACTTGTCCACGGTCCAGGGAGAGCCGGGCCCTCTCCGCCCTCCAGAGGAGCTCTCGGCACTGTGGGGAGGGCTCCTCTGCCCCAGCCCTCCCCGGAAGCTCACCCTCTATCCTTCCTACTCTCCCCTCCAGCTGGATGCTGACGATGCCAAGCCGACCTTCGATGAAGAGGAAGGTCGGGATGAATACAACGAGGTGACCATGCCCGTGTGAGGGGAAGGCACCAGCCTCCGATCCCCCTCCACCCTCCCACTTCCCCACTCTCCCAGGAAAAGCAAAAGTTCATGGGTATCTCATGGACTCTCGTATCCCTCCTGGAGTAGCTACTGGAGCCCGAGGGTTGTGGGTGGGGGATGGGAGGGGTGTCTAGAAACCCTTCTGTGAGGGATAAACCATGTGGACATGGTCAGTAGGGTCCACACTGGGGATTTTGCTGTGCAGTCTCTCCTGCTGCCACGTGGGGCTCCCCAGCTGGAGGGCTTAGATCTGAGCCAGCCTCTTCTCAGGGGCAGTGGCAAGGGAGGTAGAAGGGGTGGGGTTCAAGCTCCTGCATGCTGTGTGACCTTGGGCAAGTCCCTTGACTTCTCCAGCCTCTGCATCCTCTTCTGTAAAATGGGTATATTTATAATACCCACATTACAGGATGGTTACGGAGGACCAAAGATAAATGTGGAAAATGGGCCTCGTCAGCTCTGAAAGGACTAGCATATGGTAGTCATCATTCTCCAGGCCAGCCCAAGGTCACACAGCTCCTGAGCGTACAGCTGGCATTTGAACCAGGTCTCCTGACTCTGAGGCCAGAGCCCTATGCTCTACCTCAGTCACCTACCTTCCCATGCTTAGAGAGGCCCGAGCTGACTCCCCACCTCCCCCTCTCTGTTCTAGCCCCATCCCGGGGACCCTCTTCTCTGGGGCACAGGAGGTGTCCTGGTGAGGGCAAGGTGCGGGTGAGGATGCAATCAGGCCTGGGACTCAGGACGCCAGAGTGCTCACTCCCTCCTCCCATCCTCGCACTCATTCACACATTCATTCATTCCACAAGCATCTGTGGAGGGCCCCGGACCCCGCAGACACAGAGGCAACTGAGGCGAGACCCTGCTGGGGGCAAGGTGGGGGGGAGTGGGGGGGCAATGCACAGTCTGTTCTAGATTTCGATGGGGGGGTGGGAGGAAATGGGGGGAAGGGAGGGAGGTTTGTAATTTATTGATTGTATTTTCTAAGAGCTCTCATTGTACTCTGGCTTCACCCCAACACCCAGGCCTCTAGTTTGAGACCCGCTGTCCACGATCTCCCCCCAGCTGAATCTTGGGGAGAACCCAGTTTTGATCAACCGGGGTAAAGGCCAGTGGGCTCTGCAGAATATGGGCATAATCTATTTTTTTACAAAACAAAAATATAAAAAGAGATGAAAGAGCTGGAAGTGGTGAGAAATGGTTGAAACAGAGAGCTGGGGGCTGGGGGCAGCTGCCGGGAGGCTCTCGAGCAGCCCCGAAGGCTGACAACGCCTCTCACCACTTTACCATGTTATGCCTCGGATTCCTCATCAGGAAAATGGGGACGATAAAGGTACCTACCTTGTAGGGTTGTCGTAAGGATTAAATGAGACAGTAAAGTGCACATGCTTAGCACAGCCTGACGTCAGGCGTCAGAGGAAGTGCTCCCCACATTAGCTGCTGGTGTGGTGACTGTCACTGGGGTGGCCCCGCCCCCTCCCTCCTGCTCTTCGAACACTGCTAAGGAAAGTGGAAAGAAAGTCACCCACTCTGCTAGCACCCATCCCCTTGATGCTTGGTTAGAGGTTTTGCCAATAAATGCGTCTGTGGTGGAATGACTGCTTTGTTGGCCTTGTCCTCCCAGAGTCGGGGGGCCAAGGGGTCTTGTCTTGGTTGGACCGGGTGGACAGGGCATGCATGGTGGGGAGCTGGTGCCAGGGTCATAACCCGGGGTGGGGGCAGGGAGAGCCAGGCTGGGGGTTGGCAGTGGCGCTGGGGGCTGGGACAGAACTGGTGGCTGGGAGTCCTGGAGTGGAGAGGGCCAGCTGCCAGTGAGAGGGTGGGAGAGCTAAGGGAAGGCACATTTACACTCTGGACATTCTTCTTCAGAATAAGCAAGACCCCTGTACAGTGGGCCCCACGTCCCTTTGGGCCCGTCCGCTCCTTGGCCTGCACTCTTCCCGCTGGGAAACACCCCCGAGTGGGCCCGCCGGTGGGGGGGACGAGGTTTGCCCTCTGTTACACAGGGACAGCATCTCTCGACTAGCTTTTCCACCAGCCCTGACTGTGGTGCCCGTGGAGGACCAGCTGGTTCCAGCAACTCTAGGCGGCTGCCGAACCAGGGGTCACTGTCCCCTGAAGAAGAGGCTGCCAAAACAGAACCCCTCCCCACCCTTCTCAGCCTTTCAGCAAGAGGTCAGTCAGGGCTGGGCTGCCTGGCTTCCTTCCCTGCATCTATATTTACTTGCTGCCTATCCCCAGCTGACCCCTCCCAGGCTGCCCAGGGCAGCCGCCCAAGGGCCAGAGAGCCACCTTGGCCCCCGGGAGAGCAGTGCCGGCTGTCCACTCCTACGCGCAGCAGCCTCATGTCCCCACAGCAGTTGGCCTGTCCTTGGGGCTTGCCAGAACCCCACTGGCCACCTTGAGCCAGGAAGGCATTAGGGAAGTGTGAAGGCCGCAGAAATCAATCCCATTGACTTCCTGCCTGTCCTGAGGCCTTACTCCCCTTGCATTTCCTCCCCCGCCCCCACCCAGATGCCTGGACCCACTCTCTCCACCCCCTCCCCCTCATTTCCTCTAAGAGCTGTCCTTCTGCCCCATGCCAACCCCCCAATACATACACGCGCCCTCAAAATCTCGGCAGTTTTAAATCCTGCTCATCCATTCAACCCCATTTTTTTAAAACCTTAACAAATGTAAAAGAACTGAAATCATAGGAAGTATAATCAATCCCTGTAACAGAACTAAATTAGAAATCAATAACAGAAAGATATCTGGGGGGCACCTGGGTGGCTCAGTGGGTTAAAGCCTCTGCTTTCGGCTCAGGTCATGATCCCAGGGTCCTGGGATCGAGGCCCGCATCGGGCTCTCTGCTCAGCAGGGAGCCTGCTTCCTCCTCTCCCTGTCTCTCTGCCTGCCTCTCTGCCTACTTGTAATCTCTCTCTCTGTGTCAAATAAATAAATAAAATCTTTAAAAAAAAAAAAAAAAGAAAGATATCTGGGGAAAAAAGCAACAACAAACCTCTAAATATTTGAAAACCAAGCAAGCCACTTGTAAATAACCCATGGATCAAAGACAAAGTCATAAGGGAAACTAGAAAATACTTTAAAATGAATGCAGATGAAAACAGATCAAAATTTGTGGGATGCAATTAAGCAGTGTCTAGAGGGAAACACTATTAAATAGTTAAGTCAGAAAACAAGAAAGATCTCAACTCAGTAATTTAAGCTTCTATCTTTAAAAACTAGAGAGGGGCATCCCACTGGCTCAGTCGGTAGAGCCTGTGATTCTTGATCTCAGGGCTATGAGTTCAAGCCCCATATTAGGCACAAAGTTTACTTAAAAAAAAAAAACTAGAAAAAGAAGAACAAATTAGAACCAAGGCAAGCAGAAAGAAAGAAATAATCAAGGTTGACCAGAAATCAATGAAATTGAGAACAAACAATAGAGAAAATCAGTGAAATCAAAAATTAGTTCTTTGGGAAAAAAAATCAATAAAATTCATAAACTTCTAGCCATACTGACCAAGAAAAAAGGGAAACTGTAAATTATAAATAACAGAAATTAGAGGACATCACTACAGACCCTATGACATTAAAAAAAAAAGCAAAGAATACTACAAACATAAATATCCATAAATTTCACAACCTAGATGAAATTAACAAATTCCTTGAAAAACACAAACTGTCAAAGCTCATTCAAAAAGAAATAGAGACAACAATAACAACAAAACAACTCAATTCAAAAATGAGTAAAGGAGCGCCTGGGTGGCTCAGTGGGTTAAAGCCTTTGCCTTCGGCTCAGGTCATGATCTCAGGGTCCTGGGATCAAGGCCTGCATCAGGTTCTCTGCTCTGCAGGGAGCCTGCTTCCTCCTCTCTCTGCCTACTTGTGATCTCTCTTTCTCTCTGTCAAATAAATAAATAAAATCTTAAAAAAAAAAAACGAGTAAAGAACTTGAACAGACATTTTTCCAGAAAGGGTCTACAAATGGCCAATAAACATGAAACTTGATCAACATCACTATTCATTAGGGAAATACACATCAAAACAACAATGAGATACCACCTCACGCCCATTAGGTGGTGGAAGGAAAGAAGAAAGGAAGGAAGGAAGGGAGGGAGGAAGAAAGATGAAACAGTGACAAGTGTTGGCGAGGATGTAGAGAAATTGGAACCCCTGTGCACTGTTGGTAAGAATGGAAAATGGTACTGCTTCTGTGGAAAACAGTTTGGTGCTTCCTCAAAAAATTAAAAACAGGATTACCATATAATGCAGCAATTCCACTTCTGGGTATATATCCAAAAGAATTGAAAGCAGGGTCTCAAAGAGATGTTTATATACCTACATTCACAGCAGCATCATTCATAATAGCTAAAACTTGGAAACAACCCAAGTGTCCACTGATGAATGAATGGATAAGCAAAATGTGGTCTATACATACAATGGAATATTATTTAGCTTTAAAAGGAAGGAAATTCTGACACATGCTACAATGTGGATGAACCTTAAGAGCATTACACTGAGTGAAATTAACCACTCACAAAAAGACAGTGCGTGATTCCACTTCCAGGAGTTACTTAAAGTAATCAAAAATCATAAAGACAGAAAGTGGGATTTCAAGGGGGTGGAGAGAGGGAATGGGAAGTTACTGTTTAACGGGGACAGAGTTTTAGTTTTACAAGATAAAAAGAGTTCTGGAGATGGATGGTGGTGATGGTTGGTCAACATTATGAAGGCACTTCAAACCATTGCACTGTAGACTTAAAAATAGTAAAGATGGGGGGCGCCTGCGTGGCTCAATTGGTTAAGCGTCTGCCTTCGGCTCAGGTCATGATCCCGGGGTCCTGGGATCGAGCCCCACATCGGGCTCTCTGTTCAGCAGGGACCCTGCTTCCCCCTCTCTCTCTGCCTGCCTCTCTGCCTACTTGTGATCTCTCTGTCAAATAAATAAATATATTTTTTTAAATTAAAAAAAAAAAAGGAACAACAACAAAAAAGAAATAAAGACTTCTGGTTTCTGGTCCAGCAGAGAAGAAGCCTGGAGATCTTACTCTATCCTAACAAGTAAAAAGCTGAAGAAACTGAAACATCAACAACTCTTCTTAGATCTGTCAGAGAAGTGAGGTCACAGGGCAAACTGCCCTGCCCAAATTGAAAAGACAAACAGGTAGATGCAGAGAATCACAATTTACCTGACCGGAAACCTCCACAGGAAGCAGGTAGGAAAACCTGAACAATAATTGACGAATTTCTGGAGGCTTCGTGTAGACATATCTGAGAGGTAAAAACTCCAGGGGGGACCCAGTCATAGGGGGACCCCAAGCCTCTGTGAGTTTTATCTCCAAGAACTCTACCAGTCCTCACAGTGAATATCAGAGAAAAATCCCCTCATGCAGGGAGAGAGTAAAAGGAGCCATTTTGAAATAAGCGGGAGCATTTTGTTCTTAACTAGGTTTGCCCTCAGGAGAAACTATCTTACCAGAGCCTAACCTGTTGGGGTTCTATCAGAGCATAACCTAACTGGAAAGGGAAATATCCAACTCCAGCCCCCTGTAGCCATCCTGTCCCACCTAAGGGGAGAAAATAGACAAGAAGCACGTATGTCTATGTATAAGTGAAATGGATGGCAACAATGATACAGGGAGAGGAGGGAGGAATTAGGAATATTTTGTTATTATAAGGTACTTGCAGTACCTGTGAAGTGGTTGAGTGTTACTTGAAAGTAGACTTCGATTAGTTGTAAATATGTATTGCAAACTCTAGGGCAACCACTAAAAAAGAGTGGGGGGAAAATGACATGATAAAAAAGGAGAGAAAATGGAATCATATAAAATACTCAGTTAAAATCACAAAAGGCAGAAGAAGTATGGAAGACAAAATAGGAACAGATAGAAAACGGTAAAAATATGGTAGATATTAATCCAAGTATATCAATGATCACCTTAAATGTCAATGGTCTAAATATACCAACTGAACACCAAAGATTGTCAGAGTGGATCAAAAAGCAAGATCTGGGCGCCTGGGTGGCTCAGTGGGTTAAAGCCTCTGCTTTCGGCTCAGGTCATGATCTCAGCGTCCTGGGATCGAGGCCCGCATCGGGCTCTCTGCTCAGCAGGGAGCCTGCTTCCTCCTCTCCCTGTCTCTCTGCCTGCCTCTCTGCCTACTTGTAATTTCTCTCTGTGTGTGTCAAATAAATAAATAAAATCTTAAGAAACAAAAAACAAAAAGCAAGATCTATGAGAAATGCACTTCAGACGGAGTTGACTTCAGAAACAAGGAAAGTCGTCAAGGATGGAGAAGGGCTGGAGTTGTATACAAGCCTGAGAACAGAACATCAAAATATACGAGGCAAAGACAAATAGATCTGCAAGGAGAAGGAAGTCAGTCTAGTATGATATTTGGAGACTTTAACACCCTTCTATCCTAAATAGACAGGTCCAGCAGGCAGAACATCAGTAAGGACATAACTGAACTCAACAACACAATGAGTAAACTGTATGTAATTGACATCTCTACACTACTTATCCAACAACAGCAGATACCACATTCTCCTCAAACTCATGTAGAATATTCACCAATATATATCATTTCTGGGCCATAAACCACACTTCGGCAAATTTAAAAGAATAGAAATCATGCAATGTCTACTCTCAGACCATGATGGAACTGAACTAGAAATCAACAGAAAAATGGCGGGAGGGAGGGAGTTTTCAAGATGAAGCAGCATACTTTTAAATAACACATGGTTTGGGTGCCTGGATGGCTCAATTGGTTAGGCGTCTGCTTTTGGCTCAGGTCATGATCCCAGGGTCAAGCCCCATGTCCAGCTCCCTGCTCAGCGGGGAGTCTGCTTCTCCCTCTCCCTCTGCCTGCTTCTCTATCTACTTGTGATCCCCCTTTCCCTCTCTGTCAAATAAATAAAATCTTTAAAGACATAAATAAATAACATGTGGGTCAAAGAAGAAATCTTAAGAGAGATTTTTAAATATTATGAACAAAATAAAAATACAACTTATTTGTTGTTTCTAAATACAAATTTTCAAAAATACAAAATTTGTAGAATGCTGCAAAAGCATTGCATAGAGAAAAGTATCGAATTCAATATTAGTATAGTATCAGTACAGTATCAAATTCAAATATTAGTAAGGAAGATCAGTGGTAGAGGATTTGACTGCAAATATTAGTAAGGAAGAAATATCTGCAGCACCTGGGTATCTCTGTCAGTTAAGCATCGGACTTTAGACCTCAAGGTGGTGAGTTCAAGCCCCAAGCTGGGCATAGAGCCTACCTAAAAAAAAAAGAAGAAGAAAGATTTAAAATCAGTAATCTAAGCTTCCGCCTAAGGAAACAGGAAAGAGAAGAGCCATTTATATCCAAATTAAGCAGGGGAAAATAAATTCTAAAAAGCAGAGCTGAGGAGTGCCTGGGTGGCTCAGTCAGTTGAGTGACTGACTCTTGGCTTCAGCTCAGGTCATGCTCTTAGAGTCCTAAGGTTGAGCCCCACCTTGGGCTCAGGGGGTGGTCTGCTTGAGAGTCTCTCTCTCTCCATCTGCCCCCCCACCTGTAAAATAAATAAATAAATATTTTTAAAAAGGAGAATAAAAATCAGAGCTGAAATCAATTAAATTGAAAACAAGAAATCAATAGAGAAAATCAACAAAACCAAAAGCTGTGGTTTTTTTAATTTATTTTTTTTAAAGATTTTATTTATTTATTTATTTGACACAGAGAGAGAGATCAGATCACAAGTAGGCAGAGAGGCAGGCAGAGAGAGAGAAGGAAGCAGGCTCCCCACTGAGCAGAGAGCCCAGTGCGGGTCTTGATCCCAGGACCCTGGGATCATGACCTGAACCGAAGAGGCTTTAACCCACTGAGCCACCCAGGTGCCCTTTTTAATTTTTTTTATTATTTGCCCCAGGGGTACAGATCTGTGAATCATCAGGCTTACACCTTTCTTTGTTTTTTTTTTATCAGTAAATTTCTAGGTAGCCTAACTTAAAAAAAGAGAGAGAGAGAGAGAGAGAGACAGAAGACATAGATTGCTAATATCAGAAGTGAAAGAGAGGCAGGACATCACATGGACATCTCATGGGAATTGAAAGGATATACAGGAATATTATAAACAACTCCACAAATTTGATAAATGGATGAAATGAACAATTCCTTGAAGAGATATAATCTGCCAAAATTCACACAAGAAGAAACAGACAACCTGAATAAGCCTATCTCCATTTTAAAAATTGAATCAATAATTAATAACCTTTCAAAACAAGAAGTACCAGGCCCAGGTGTGTTCACTGGTGATTTCTACCAAACATTTAAGGAAGAAATTATACCAATTCTCTACAATTTCTTCCAGAAGATAGAAGCAGAGGGGATACTTCTTAAAGCATTCTGTGAAGCCAGCATTACCCAATACCCAAATCAAAGATTATAAGAAAACCATAGATCAATATCTCTCATAAATATAAGTGCAAAAATCCTCAACAAATTACTAGCTAATTGAATTCCACAATGTATAAAAAGAATTATACACCACAACCAAGTAGGATTTATTTCAGGTATGTAAGGCTGGTTCAACGTTCAAAAATCAATTAATATAATCCATCACATCAATAGGCCAAAGAAGAAAAGTTATATGATCATATTAATGGAATGGATGAGAAAAATCATTTGATAAAATTTAATACCCATTCATGATAAAAACTCTTAGCAGACTAGGAATAGAGAGGAATTCCCTCTGTTGGATAAGGAACATCTAAAGAAAATATACAGCTAACATCATATTTCATGCTGAGAAACTTGGGGACCTGGGTGGCTCAGTTGGTTAAGCAGCCAACTCATGATTTTGGCTCAGGCTGTGGTCTCAGAGTTGTGATATTGAGCCCTTGTTGCTGGGCTACGTGCTCAAGTGGGGAGTCTGTTTGGGATTCTTTCTCTCCTTGTCCCTCTCTCCCCCTCCCCCCACACACACTCTCTAAATAAATAAATAAAATCTAAAAAAAAGTGGTGAGAAACTCACTTTCCCACTAAGATCTGGAATAAGGCAAGATATACCCTCTTGTCACTGCTTTCCTTCCTTCCTTCCTTCCTTCCTTCCTTCCTTCCTTCCTTCCTTCCTTCCTCCCTTCCCTCTTTATTTATTTATTTGAGAGAGAGAACAAGCAAGAGGAGGGGCAGAGGGAGAGAAGCTCAAGCAGACTCCCCACTGAGCCTGGAGCTGACCCAAGGCTTTATTTCAGGACCCTGAGATCATGACCTGAGCTGGAACCAAGAGTCAGATGCTCAACTGATTGAGCCACCCAGGCGCCCTGCCACTGTCTTTCAACATCATACTGGAGATCCTAGCTAAACTGTAAAAGGAGAAGAGAAACAAAGGAAAAGTTACACAAATTGGGAAGGAAGAAATAAATGTCTTTATTTGCAGATGACACAATCATCCATGTAGAAAATCTGAAAGAACTAACAATAACAACAATAAAAAACCTCCTGGAACTAATAAACGATTATAACAAGTTTGTAGTATCAAGGTTAATATGCAAAAGTCAATCACTTTCCTATATACCAGCAATAAACAAGAGGAATTCGAAATGAAAAATGTATTATCGTTTATATTGACACTCAAAGTGAAATATTGAAATATAAATCTAACAAAATATGTATAAGAACTATATGAGGAAGATGCCTGGGTGGCTCAGTCGTTAAGCATCTGCCTTCAGCTCAGGGGGATCGAGCCCCACATTGGGCTCCATGCTCAACGGGGAGCCTGCTTCTCCCTCTCCCGCTCCCCCTGCTTGTGTTCCCTCTCTCACTGTCTCTCTCTGTGTGTCAAATAAATAAATAAAATCTTAAAAAAAAAACTATATGAGGAGAACTACAAAACTCTGAGAAAAGATATCAAAGAACTACCTAAATGGAGAGATTTCCATGTCCATGGATAAGAAACCTCAATATTGTTTTGGGTTTTTAAAAAAGATATTTTTTAAAATTGATTGATTGATTGATTTGAGAAAGAAGCAGAGAGACTGAGTGGGAGAAGGGGCAGAAGAAGAGGGAGAGACAAGCAGACTCCCACTGAGCCAGGAGCCCAACGCAGGGCCCAATTCCAGGACTCCAAGATCACGACTTGAGCTCAAGTCAAACATTTAACTCACTGAGCGACCCAGGCACCCCAGAAAGATCAATGTAGTTAAGATGTCATTCTTGCCGGGCACCTGGGTGGCTCAGATGTTTGGGCATCTGCCTTCGGCTCAGGTCATGATCCCAGAGTTCTGGGATTGATTCCCGCATCGGGCTCCCTGCTCAGTGGGGAGCCTGTTTCTCCCTCTGCCTCTCTCTCTCTGTCTCTCATGAAAGAATAAATAAAATCTTTTAAAAAAAGATGTCATTCGGGCGCCTGGGTGGCTCAGTGGGTTAAAGCCTCTGCTTTCGGCTCAGGTCATGATCCCAGGGTCCTGGGATTGAGGCCCGCATCGGGCTCTCTGCTCAGCGGGGAGCCTGCTTCCTCCTCTCTCCTCTCTCTCTGCCTACTTGTAATCTCTCCGTGTGTCAAATGAATAAATAAAATCTTTAAAAAAAAAAAAGATGTCATTCTTACCATTTTGATCTATAGATTCGAAGCAATCCCAATCAAAATCCCATCAGGTTATTTTGTGGCTATGGACAAACTGGTTCTAAGGTTTATATGAAGAGGAAAAAGACCTAGAATAGCCAATACAATATTGAAGGAGAAGAACAAAAGGAGAATTGATACTGATACTACATGACTTCAAGACATACTATAAAGCTACAGTAATCAAGACAGTGTGGTATTGGCAAAACAACAGGCAAATAGATCAATGGAACATAATAGAGAGTCCAGTAATACAGCCACATAAATATAGTCAACTGTCTGACAAAAGAGCAAAAACAATACAATGGAGGAAAGATAGTCTTTTCAAGAAATGGTGCTGGACATCCACATGCCAAAAAATTTAATTTAATTAGCCCTTATATCTGTCACCAAAAAATTAACTCAAAATGGATCATAGCCTTAAATATAAATTACAAACGTATAAAACACCAAGATAACATAGGAAAAAAAACCTACATGACCTTGGATGTGGTGATCACTTTTTTTTTTAAAGATTTTCTTTATTTATTTGACAAAGAGAGAGAGAGAGATCGCAAGTAGGCAGAGAGGCAGGCAGAGGGAGAGGGGGAAGCAGGCTCCCCGCCGAGCAGAGAGCCTGATCTGGGGCTCGATCCCAGGATCCTGAGACCATGACCTGAGCCGAAGGCAGAGGCTTAGCTCACTGAGCCACCCAGGCACCCCGTGGTGATCAGTTTTGAGACATAACACCAAAGGCATGAAAGACAAAATTGATAAACCAGATTTTATTAAAATAAAAAAAAGTTCTGCTCTACAAAAGACAATGTCAAGAGAATGAGAAGACAGGCCACAGACTGGGAGAAAATACTTGCAAAAGATGTATCTGATATCAGACTTATTGAAAATATAAAAGAGGTCTTAAAAGTCGACAATAAGAAAATAAACAACCTGATCAAAAAATGGGCAAAAGATCTGAACAGAGATCTCACCAAAAGAGATCTTCAGAGGGCAACTAAGCACATGAAGATATTTGACATCATATGCCATAAAGGAATTGCAAATTAAAATAATGAGATATCACTACACATCTATTAGAATGGCTAAAATCCAAAAACATTTACAACGCCATTTGGCAATATTATTAATGTCCAATATATTTATATCCTATGATACAGGAATTCCACTCCTGGAAATATACCCAGGGGGAATGAATGCATATCTCCACCAAAAGACATGCACAAGAATGTTTGAAGCAGCTTTATTCTTAATAATCAAAAAACTAGATACAACCCAAATGACCACTGAAAGTAGAAAGGATAAATAAAGTGTGATGTATTCATACAATGGAATACTACAAACCAATGAAAATTAAGGAACCGTGGCTACACGCAACATCACAAATTAATCTCAGACATAACGTTGAGTGAAACAGGCTAGGCGTAAAGGAGTTACATACAGGGGCACCTGGGTGGCTCAGTCAGTTAAGCTCAGGTCCTGATCTCCGGGTCCTGGGATTGAGTCCCATGTCACACTCTCTGCTCAGTGGGGAGTCTTCTTCTTCCTCTCTGCTGTCCCTCTCTCTCTCCCTCTCTCAAACAAATAAATAAAATCTTTAAAAAAAAAAAAAAAAGGAGATGCATACATATGATTCCACATATCTGAACTCCAGAAACAGGCTAAATTTATCTATGGCAAAGAAGCTCAGAACTGGTGACATTTGGAGGGGAATATTGAATTTAAGGAACCTTGCTAGATAGTAGAAACATTCCCTACCTTGATCTGGGTGGCAGTTACTATGTATATATATATGATATGCTATATGTATACATGTATAAAAATCAAACAGTAAACTTAAAATGTGGGTACTTTATTAACTGTGTAAAAAAAGTATCAATTTTAGGGCGCCTGGGTGGCTCAGTGGGTTAAAGCCGCTGCCTTCGGCTCAGGTCATGATCCCGGGGTCCTGGGATCGAGGCCCACATCGGGCTCTCTGCTCGGCGGAGAGCCTGCTTCCTCCTCTCTCCTCTCTCTCTGCCTGCCTCTCTGCCTACTTGTGATCTCTCTCTCTGTGTCAAATGAATAAAAAAAAAAAAAGTATCAATTTTAATATTTTTATCTATAAAAAAAGAAAAAACAGGGGTGCCAGGGTGGCTCAGTTGGTTAAGCATTGGCCTTTGGCTCAGATCGTGATCCCTGGGTCCTAAGG
Source organism: Ailurus styani (assembly GCA_002007465.1). Classification (NCBI taxonomy): domain Eukaryota; kingdom Metazoa; phylum Chordata; class Mammalia; order Carnivora; family Ailuridae; genus Ailurus; species Ailurus styani. The sequence continues at coordinate 670,524 of LNAC01000398.1, read as the reverse complement.
TCCTGGCATCAAGCCCCTGGCATCAGGCTCCCTGCTCAGTGGGGTGTCTGCTTCTCCCTCTCCCTCTGCCCCTACCCCCTGCAGGAGCCCTCTGTCTCTCTCTCTCTCTCTTGCCCCCCCCATACACTCTCTTTGCCTCTCTCAAATAAATAAATAAAATCTTTAAGAGAAAAAGAAAAAAGTAATAAGGGACAGCAGCTCAGGAAGAAAAAGGAAGAAGTCTTTATGTCATCATCTTGAATAAACATTAAAAAACAGAACATTTCCAATAAACATTAAAATGCATAACTTTGAAAATAATGTTCCTTTGTGTACCACCAAATACATACATACATACATACATACATACAATCACTCCACGTTCACTAAGAATTCAAGCACCACACTTTGGTTAATGCATTCCAGGCACACCAGGGGTTTGATGTGAGCTGGTGCTGGGATATTGGCAACCTAGGGAGGGGCTGGGGCCAAGTGGAGCGTGTGTAGCTAGGATTATGCCTTGTTACCAGCCTGGGCTGGGCTTGTGGAATGCCGAGGCTCTGCTTCAAGGTACAGGGCAGGAAACTGGAAGGGAGGGAGGGTAAATTGGGAGAGGGGGCAAAGAAACAGGACCAAGGGCAGATTCCCTCATGCTCTGGCCCATAGCCCAAGTCCTAGACTCCTGACCTCACCAGAAACGCAATAGATGTAAAACAAGGCAGTTGGTTTCCAAGTGGGAAGAGCGCCAGCCGTGATTTTTGCAGCCCAAGGAATGAAAAATCAATAATAATCATTTTTATGATTCATGTTCATCCTGTTTTATTCCAGAGCACTTTACCGAAAGGCCCCTTGACCCAGCCAAGAAGCTCAGGGCCAGGAGCCAGGACACCTGGACTCCAGATCTCTGTGTGGAAGCCTTGGACCCTTCTTGGGATCTAAGTTTCTCAATTGTGGCAAGTGACATTGTGGAGCATTCTACAGTTTCTATACATCCTGTCAGTTGACCCTCCCACCCCTGGGGAGGAAAGCAGAGAACACAGGATTACTAATCTCTTTTTGTAGACAAGGAAACAGGATCAGATGGTGTTAAGAGACCTGATCAAACATGCACTGTTTAAGAAGGTGGGGAAGCTGAGAAGCTGGGAGCTGTGACTTCTGACTCCAAACCCTTTGCTCTTTCCCAGTCAAAATAAAGCCAGTCCCCGCCTTCTCTAACTGCCGTCTGAAATGGATTGAGCCTACACAAAACGCCCTGGGTATGTTCCAAGGGCAGAGCTGGATTTGTAGAGACTTCACTTATACAATGGACGGGGGTCTTTAACAAAAATCATACCAAACGATGAAATAAAATGAAGAATAGGGCATCGCACAGGTCTCGCCAACAAGGGGCCATTAGCTCGAGCTTCATTAGCAACGAGGTAAATCGGCCTCTCCTACGTGCCCTGCCCACTCAAAAATCCGGTCACACCAGATCTCGACAGGGGTTTCCTCCCTGTTCGTAAAACGTGGCAGATGTGGGCTGCGGAAGCCCTGGGAAAGGAATCTCATTTCTCCCAGGAGACGAGGAATTACAGCCGCAGGGAGGCCGTGGAGTGAGGATGGAAAAGGCTGGGTGCCAGGGAGAGTCCAGAGGGGCCGGTGCCCCGGCTGGCCGCGCCGTGGGCAGTCGGCAGTGTCGGCGTGGGAGGCTGGCCGCCGCGGAGCCCCCGGAGCCCGGAGGCCCCGGAGCCCGGAGGCCCCGGAGCCCGGAGCGGTGGCGCTGCCGACCGGGGAGCGACGGCCCAGACCGCGGGCGAGCCTGCGGGAAGCGGCGCTCTTCCGTGTCCCGGCTTCCTGCGTGCCCGACAACCCCGTCTCCGCGGAGGGGAGGCACACACGGAC
>LNAC01000398.1:646529-658059 GCA_002007465.1 Ailurus styani | reverse complement strand
CCCCACCCCCCGTTGCCCTCCGTCCCCCCACCTCACTCTGCAGGAGATTATGCGTGACTATATCCAGAAGCACCCTGAGCTGAACATCAGTGAGGAGGGCATCACCAAGTCCACCCTCACCAAGGCCGAACGCCAGCTCAAGGACAAGTTTGATGGGCGACCCACCAAGCCACCTCCGTGAGCGCCGCCCCCCGGGGTGGGGGTGGGGGGTGAGTGGGCGAGCGGGCATCGAGGGAGTCAGGCCAGCAGAGGACCTTGGCCAGGCTCCGAAGTTGAGGAAGCCTTGGTCCCCCAGGGAGGATGCTCAGGGGGGATCGCGTCTCCTTTCCCGCCGGTTCTGACAGGAACAGCTACTCCCTGTACTGCGCCGAGCTGATGGCCAACATGAAGGACGTGCCCAGCACGGAGCGCATGGTGCTCTGCAGCCAGCAGTGGAAGCTGCTCTCCCAGAAAGAGAAGGACGCCTACCACAAGAAGTGCGACCAGGTGAGCCACTCTGAGGACGACGCCCGGAGACGCACGCTTAGGCCCGGCCTTGGGGGTTTGAAGGCCGAGATCTGGCCCCGGTTAGGGGTCACTCTGATTGGGCAGATGGATCTCGGGTCCCCGCTGCAGACTTGGTGCTCTGTTAGGGTTAGCATCTGGGCTGCTCGAGGCGGATGGCCTCAGGCCTCATATCTACCGTCTGTGGAGGGAGATGAGACCCTGTCCAGGCGCTGGACATTTTGTAGAGGGTCACTGCGCCTTGAGAACCAGTGGGTTCGTCCCCAGACTGACCCCCACTCCCCTTCTGTTCCCAGAAAAAGAAAGATTATGAGGTGGAGCTGCTCCGTTTCCTAGAGGTGAGTGTTCCTGTAGGTGGGGTGTCGGGCAGAGGCCTTGGGTGAAGGCCCTTTGGACCTCCCCCCGCGAGCCACCGGGCAGCCAGGTAGGTGCACAGCCCCACGCCACCTCTTGTCTCCCGACCAGAGCCTGCCTGAAGAGGAACAGCAGCGGGTCCTCGGGGAGGAGAAGATGTTGAGTATCAACAAAAAGCAAGCCACCAGCCCAGCCTCCAAGAAGCCCTCACAGGAAGGGGGCAAGGTGCGCAGGGGGCACATCTGGCTGGGGGTCGGGGAGAGGGGAGGGTGGGGCTCCCCGCCAACAACCCCACGGCCGGGCCGCCTTTGTCCACCTACAGGGCGGCTCAGAGAAGCCTAAGCGGCCGGTGTCAGCCATGTTCATCTTCTCTGAAGAGAAGAGGCGGCAGCTGCAAGAGGAGCGGCCCGAGCTCTCAGAGAGCGAGCTGACCCGTCTTCTGGCCCGCATGTGGAACGACTTGTCGGAAAAGAAGAAGGTCAGGCTCCCTGGGCCGGAGGAGTTGCCAGGGCCCGGCCGCTTCTCCCCACCCCCCCCTCCCGGGGCTAGCCGCACAGCCTTGGCCTTGGCCTGTGCGGGCCCCGAGCCCCACGCTGCGGGGCCGGGAGCGCAGCGGCCCGGAAGGCGGGAAGCTCTGCCCCGAGGGCCGGGCTCCCTGGGGAGCGGAGCTGGTTGGCAGGCGGGCAGGAGACATCTGCACCAGCCCACGCCTCCCGGCCGGCCCTGCCCTGGCCGAGGGGAGAGCCTCCCAGAGCTGGACGGGGAACGCGCGCCCCCTGGGGGCGGCCGGGAGGCTGACGCCCCTGCCGACCGTCCGTCTGCAGGCCAAGTACAAGGCCCGGGAGGCGGCGCTGAAGGCCCAGTCCGAGAGGAAGCCGGGCGCGGACCGCGAGGAGCGGGGCAAGCTGCCGGAGTCGCCCAAGAGAGCTGAGGAGATCTGGCAGCAGAGCGTCATCGGGGACTACCTGGCCCGCTTCAAGGTGGCAGGGAACCTGAGAGGGGGTGTTCTGCCGTCTGCCTGCCCCGGCCGCCTCCAGCCCCAGGTGACCCCTCCCATAGCTGACACCCCTGTGTGTTTCCAGAATGACCGGGTGAAGGCCTTGAAAGCCATGGAGATGACCTGGAACAACATGGAGAAGAAGGAGAAACTGATGTGGATTAAGAAGGCAGCCGAAGACCAAAAGCGATATGAGGTAGGAAGAAGGGCTCAGCTGGCCCGTGCCATGGGCAGGGGTGGGGGACAGTGGGGCTGGGGCCTCCTCCCTCCACGCAGAGCGTGGACTGTGGAGCCAGGAGCCCCAGCCTTGGTTGTGGGACCCTGAGCAAATCTCCCACCTTCCTTCTCTGAGCCTCAGTCACGCATCAGTAAACGGGGGCGGTGATACCGGTCACACGAGCGTGGTTGTGACAGCACTTTCGAGCAGCGGCGCCTGACCCCAGTATGGGCTGTCAGGACGTTGCACCCTGGCTCTGCCTCAGTTTCTGAGGCACTGATGGCATGGGACAGGAGGTAGAAATACTTTGGGTGGGGGTGGAGCGAGCATGACCTTTTGGGGTATCCCCGCAGAGAGAGCTGAGTGAGATGCGGGCACCCCCTGCTGCTGCAAACTCCTCCAAGAAGATGAAGTTCCAAGGAGAACCGAAGAAGCCTCCCATGTGAGTCAGAGGGCCACGGCCCACGTTGGCCGTGGGGAGGGTCCCGGCTGGAGGGTTGCAGGGTCGGCGTCCTAATCCTCCCTGCACCGCCGCACCTCCTAGGAACGGTTACCAGAAGTTTTCCCAGGAGCTGCTGTCCAACGGGGAGCTGAACCACCTGCCACTGAAGGAGCGCATGGTGGAGATCGGCAGCCGCTGGCAGCGCATCTCCCAGAGCCAGAAGGAGCACTACAAGAAGTTGGCAGAGGAGCAGCAGAAGCAATACAAAGTACATTTGGACCTCTGGGTCAAGGTGAGAGGGCTGGGGACCCTTGGAAGAAGGCGGCATCATCTGGCTGGGCTGCGGTCATGATTTCATTCAGTGTCCCAGCGGTCCTCTAGGGTAGCGACTACTATTAAAGGAAAGAAACCAAGGTCCAGAGAGGTTAAGTAACCTACCCAAGGGCACACAGCTAGTAAGTAGAATAATCCAAATCAGGTTGCCTTTTCCTCCCTCCCGCCGGGACCAGAGGACCTCTCCCGGGCTCTGGTTCGGTCCCAAGCCTCTGAGCTCCCCTTCGCTACCTTGGTCGAGCAGTCAGATCTAGAACGTGGGGAGAGTCACCTGTGTCCTCCCCCAGCTGTCCAGGTGGGTTAGCCAGGGACCCTGGGAGATCACAGGGTTTAAGTGTCCAGAGGTTTGGGGAGCCCCGGATCCCCTCCTCTGGGGCTCCAGACTATGGTGGTCGTTGTGGGGGGCTGCTCTGCACTGAGGAAGGACTAACCCTGGAGCCTCCACTTGGGTCGAATGGGAGAGACACGACAGCCGGTGGTCCTAGGGTGGGGTGGCTTAGAAAAGGATTTGGGGCATCTCCAGCAATAGCACTGAAGCTGTGTTCTTGGACCCCGGGATGGGGGGTGCTGTCTACAGAGACCCAAGGTATGGGGAGAGCGGCAGGGGTAAGATGGGGTGACGGTATGTGAGTGCAGAGCCCCCTGCCTGGCGCTCGGCCCGCGCACTCGGTCCGTTCGGGTGGCGTTCCAACCTTGACCTTCTCTGTCTCCCGCAGAGTCTGTCCCCCCAGGACCGTGCGGCCTATAAAGAGTACATCTCCAACGTGAGTCCGGGAGCAGGGCAGCGCCGGGGAAGGGGAGGGTTTGGGGGGACCATTGTCTGGCACTCACCACTGCTCCTTTGCGTTGCCATCCTTTCCTACAGAAACGTAAGAGCATGACCAAGCTGCGAGGCCCGAACCCCAAGTCCAGCCGGACTGCCTTGCAGTCCAAGTCGGTAAGGAGCGCCTCCCAGACGGGGGAGGGGGTCCTCAGCCCCCGGAGGGGTGTGGCAGGGGTCCCTGATGTGCCTGCGCCCCGCCCAGGAGTCCGAGGAGGATGACGAAGAGGATGAGGAGGACGAGGACGAGGATGAAGAGGAGGAGGACGATGAGAACGGGGACTCCTCAGAGGACGGTGGGGACTCCTCTGAGTCGAGCAGTGAGGATGAGAGCGAGGACGGAGATGAGGTCAGGCGGCGCGGCGTGGTGGGGGAGGGGGGGCTTGCCAGGCCTGCCCCGCGGTCACCTCATTCCTTGCCCCCCAGAACGAGGAGGAGGATGAGGACGAGGACGACGACGAGGATGACGATGAGGACGAGGACAACGAGTCTGAGGGCAGCAGCTCCAGCTCTTCCTCCTCGGGGGACTCCTCGGACTCGGACTCCAACTGAGGCTCGGTCCCACCCAGGGCTCCCCTCCCCAACTGACCACCTTCGTTTCTCCCCCCATGTTCTGTCCCCTGCCCCCTGGCCTCCCCCACTTTCTTTTTCTTTTTCTTTCTTTCTCTCTTTTTTTTTTTTTAATTCGGTGGGGGAGGGGCTGGAGGAGCCCAGGCCAGGACTCTGCAGCCTCAGAGACATCAGCCCTGGGGGGGGGGGGCCCTCCAGGGAGCGCAACCATCAGACTGAGCCACCACTGGACCGGCCCGGCCCACCCCTCTTCTGCACTTGCGGTTCCGTCATGGACAATGGACCTGGGAGTGGGGTGGGGGTTCCCAAAGAGTTCGGTGAGGCCCTCCACACCTGCAGCCCGACCCATGGGGAGGGTGGAAGCTCGGGGAAGACCCCTCCCTTCCCAGAGGGGCTTGCCGACTGGACCCCTGCGTTGGAACTGGAGGCAGGGAACACGTGGGGAGAGGAGGGCAGGAGCCTCAGAAAACGGGCACCGCCCCATAGCCCTCTCCCCTGCCCTCTGCAGGAAGGAGCTGCCTGGACCCGCTCATGGGGGGAGGGGGCAGAAGTGTTTTTTATATATGTGTATATATTTTTTTTTTTAAGCTCTGAGCTGTCAACGAGACGTTTCCTACCGATCTCGGCTGCCGTCTCTGTTGTCATTTCTGGGAGAGGGAGGGCTTAGGGGGTAGGTTTGGGACTTTTTTTAAAAACGGTCTTGACGCGAATGGAAAAGCGTGCGCGCGTGTGTGTCGCCTGTACATAGCATGGGTGCACCTGTGGATGTGTGCGAAGGCCTCTGTGTGTGTGTGTGTGTGTGTGCGGGTGTGCGGGTGTGTATGCGTGTGCTGGTGTGTATGCGTGTGCATAAGAGAAAGGGGAGTCCACCTCAGTCTGTGAATCCGGAGAGTGGGTTGGTGAGGGCCAGAGAGACCTTGATCCTGGCGGGAACAGGCTGGGGGGCTGGGGCAGCCCCTCTCTCCACATTCTCTGCTTTGCCTAATCTCTGATTCGATTGGGGGGGGTGGGGTACCGAAGCCACTCTCCTGCTTCCTAGAGCTGCTTCCCTCTGCCAGGGCCATGTGACTGAGCCACCGTTGGTCTCCAGCGGGGCATTGGGGGGGGACAGACTGGGTGATCCTAAGAGCCTTTTATTTAGTGGGAAAGGCCTTCCCAGTTCATCTGAGAGGTTGTCTGGCCCCCTTAGGCTCAGAAACTGGGCTTCAAGAAGTATATTGGAAGCTCTTAACATATACCCCCTCCTGCCTTTCCCTATATCCTCCAGCTTCCCCCACCCCCATTCCCTTTGATTTCTCAGGTCTGCTCCCTTCCCCACCCCTCCAAACCCCCAGCTGGGGAAGGGGTCTGCAAATGCTGCTTTTGCAGTTGTCCCTCTAACCCTTCCTGGCCATCTCAAAATTTCTGGTACCCTGATTATTAGACCCTTAATAAGCCAAGCCACCTTATCTCTGTGGGTTGAAATTTTAAATTTTTGATTAAATTCTGGCTTTTTTTTTTTCCCTTACAATCATGTCAATGACCTATTTAGTTGGGGCTTTGTGCTTTTCTGCCTTCCCCCTCTGAATGAAAGCCAAGGGGCGGGGGAAGAGGGGGAATTCCACCCAGGTGGTGGGATGGGAAAGATGGGTCCCACTCCCAAAGGAAAGCAGACAATCTGCTTTGCCTTGGACAGCGGTGCTGGGGGTGGGGGCGTTAGGGGAGGATACTCCCCACTCCCACTCCCCTTTGTCCTGACCCTGATACAGGGGTTCATAGGTTCTATTTCTTCCCAAGAGCCCCTGCTAAAAACCCCATATTCCTGTTTGAATGCCCCTACACTGTTGTGTTTTAGTGGAATGTGTTTTCATTTAAAAACAACTTTGAATGGGGCGTTCCCCCCCCCCCGTTTTAAAAATCGAAAATTCTTACAGTACGAACAGGGCTGTGGGGATGGGGGTGTTGGTGCTGTAAGAGGTCACTCAGTGCATTTTGGCACTGGGATGGGATGGTTGGAGTGGGAGGACCCCCCCCCACTCTCTCCCCTTTTTTTCTAATATTTAAAGAGTGTTTTTGTAGGTTTCAACAACAACCACAACTTGAATTTGTATCATGGGAGGTGGGAGGGAGTGTCTTAGAGGTGTCTGCCTAAGCTTAAGGCCAACTGTAGAAGTTTTGTTTCCCCTCTTTTTGTACAATAAAGTGAAAAACAAAGGTTTGACTGTTGTCTGGTCACTGGAATCAATGAAGGGCGGGGATGCAGCAGGTTCAGTGGGGAAAGACTTTTTTTTTTTCCTTAAGATTTTATTTATTTGACAGAGACACAGCGAGAGAGGGAACACAAGCAGAGGGAGTGGGAGAGGGAGAAGCAGGCCTCTGACCAAGCAGGGAGCCTGAGGCGGGGCTCAATCCCAGGCCTCTGGGACCATGACCTGAGCCAAAGGCAGGCGCTTACACTGAGCCATTCAGGCACCCCCGTGGGGAAAGACTTGATGCCAGCTTGTTTGCCCCTTCTCTGTAGAACCTTCTCTAGGTTCTACAGAGAAGGGGCAAACACAGGCAGCCTACCTTCACATTGTTCTGTGCTATTATAGAGGTTCTGGTTCAGTTTGTTCACCTTGGGTTGTCAGACCACTAAAGGCAGAATTTGGGGAACAGATACCTTATTTTCTTCCAGAGTGCACTGCCTTGGGAAATTGGGGGCAATGAACTATTAGGGTCAGGAATTCACCCTGGTCGTGTAATGACTTATCACTGGGAGTTGGGGTGGCCCTCCCATCTTGAGCCCTCAGCCTCACCCAGGGTTAGAGATGACTTTCCTAACTCCACCCAGGGCCCTTATGGGAAGTGGGCTGGGCCAAGATGACTCGCTCACTGAGGTGAAGGAAGATAGCCTTCCTGGCACAGGCCTCGGCCAGGTTCTTGGAACCACTGGGGCTGGAGACCTAGGCCCCATCCAAGAGCTCTCCGTTGGCCCCACACCCTAGTGTCCTTGGCCAAACTGCTGGAAAGCGCACTGCCCTTCACGGTCTCCCATTCCCTCATCTCCCACTCACCACTCTCCTGGGGGGACTCTAAATTCACCAGCATGTTCATCATTCCATCCACTGGACACCTGTCCATCTCTTGACTTCTTGGTCTATTCTGCTGGCATTGGCTCTTCCTCATTCTATCTTAGGTGTTCACATCACCTTATGAACTGCCTGTTATCACCCACAGGTAACCAATCCAAAAGGTGTTATTGCAGGCACCTGCCTCATCCCTCAAGGCCCAAAGGGATCACCAGCCTCTGGTTATTCAAACTAGAAACTAGGGTACCAGCCTTGAGTTCTCTCTCCTTAAACCTCCATATGTATTTGCTCACCTAGACCTGTCCATTCCTTCCTGTATCTCTCCCAAATCCGTGTACCCCTCGCCATTGCTGTCAGCCCCATCCTATTCAAGGCCACCATCATTGCTCAACTTTTGCAAAGACTTCCTAAAACTGGTCTTCCTGCTTGTACTCTTGCCCCCTACAGTCCATTCTGCACACAGCAATCAAAGTTATTTTTTAAAAAGAAATCTGGGGGCACCCAGCTGGCTCATTTGGAAGTGTGTGTGACTCTGGATCTCCAGGTCATGAGTTTGAGCCCCACACTGGATATAGAGCTTACTTAAATGAATAAAAAAAAAATTAAAGAAATAAACAAAATGAAAAGAAATCTGATTACTTCTGTACTAACAACTTACATGACTCTACAAGGCCTGGCCCCTGCTCTCCATCTCCCACCTTCTCTCATCCTGCTCTTCCTAATCACTCACAGAAATCTAGCCAAGTGATCTCTTTTGTTCTTCAGACATGCCTACCACAGGGCCTTTGTACTTGTTCTTTCCACCCCAAATGCTAATCCCTCAAGTCTCCCCACAGCTAGTTTTCTCACCCTTCAGGCTTCAGCTCAAATGTCACCACACAGACAGGCCTTCCCTAACAACCCTCTCTAGTGAGGCCTCCTCCTACATCTTTGTTTCCATATTTGTTTACTTGTTTACTGTCTACCTCCCCGAGTAGATGACACCGTATCTGCTTGTCTACTACAGTAATCCCAACACCTAAAATTGCCTGGTATACATTTGACACTCAAGACACATTTTTGTCGAATGAGTGACTAAGTATGGCTGACAAGGTCTTGGGGCATCCGTTGTCCCTGCCGGCCTCTGCACCAGCTCAGCTACACTAGCCATCCATGTCCCAAAACACACCACACTCTCTTCCAGGGCCACGTTCTGCCCAGACACGTAAGCATTCCCTCTGCCGCAAATGTTCCTCTTCACCTCACTGTTTAGTTAATTCAGGGCTCCCCTTAAAAGATCACTTCTTCCCTGGGGTGGGGGGGGAGTCGGTCTTCTCTGGCCCTTTGACAAAAAGATCATGCCATTTGTTTCTTCAGCAGCCCGGATGCCTTCACACTCGGTCTCGTTTCATCCACATCAGGCTTTGCTGGGGTGTAAACTCCACTTAGGACAAAGTCTGTGTGTCTCTCTGGCTCGATGCTGAAACCCCAGGGCCTCACCCAGAGCCCAGACCAGCGCAGTCCTTAGTGTTTATTGACTGACTGATGCTAACTGTGGACACCGGGCAGGTTCCCAAAGAGGCCACCACACAGAAGCAGCCCAGGCCAAGGGCCAGATGAATAGAACAATCCACTTGTAAAGGAGTTTGGTGTGAGGACAGCCACGGGTGGGAAAATAAGAAAGGATTTAGGGAAACAGAGAGGAGACAGGAAGGCTTCCTGGGCATGTGTCAATTCCTCAGGCAGATATACTGGGCATATTTAAAGACTGAGAAACAGAGCAGTATCATTGGAGTTGAGAATTCCTGATTCACATTTTGGAGATTCCAAAGGCCTATCCTCTCACTTTAGTGACCTTCAGAGAGTCTCCGCCAGCTAGTCCCACAGTACCTACAACATAAACCAAACTGAACTTGGCCTTCTTAGATCCTCATATCTCCTCCAAGTTCCCCATCTTGGTTAAAGGTGTTTCAGGGCTTCTTTGTCCTTTACCTCATACATCTCGAATGATAACAAAAATCTACAGACTCGGGGCACCCGGGAGGCTCAGTCGGTAAATTATCTTAGGCTCAGGTCATGATGCCAGGGTCCTGGGATCAAGCCCCGCATCAGGCTTCCTGCTCAGCAGGAGCCTGCTTCTCCCTCTCCCTCTGTTACTCCCCCTGCTTTTGCTCTCCTCCCACCCCCCAAATAAATAAATAAATAAATAAATGAAATATACAGACTCGGCATGCCAGAATGATCTACCTAAAATTCAAGTCTGATCAAGTGGTTTCCCTTGAGGACTCCTCATGGCCAATAGGTCTAAAGCTCCTATTATTCAGCACACCTTTAGTCCTGTATGATCTGACCTGCTCACCTCTTGCTGCTTCCCCACCCATTCCTATGTTCCAGTCAGGGCCCCAGACTGAACCATGCTCCTGAAGCTTGCTGTCTGGGATTGTAGTGCCTTCCTGGTCTGCCTTGACCTGGTTCATTTCCCACTACAAGAAGCCGTTACTGACCAACTCTTACATCATTTTATGCGTCCTCCTGGCCACCCAATCCCCTGTGCATCTCTCTTGTGTTTCTTTGTTTTTGTTTTTTAAGATTTTATGTATTTGAGAGAGAGAGAGAGAGAGAGAGCGCGAGCAGGAAGGGGGAGGGGCAGAGGGAGGAACAGACTCCCCACTGAGAAGGGAGGTGGACAGGGCTCAATCCAGGACCCCAGGATCATGACCTGAGCCTAAGTCAGACACTTAACTGAATGAGCCACCCAGGTGCCTTCTCTCGTTTTTATCACAGTGTTTGGCAATTATTTTCCTACAGTTCTGTCCACCCGACAAATTGTGAACTTCTTGAGGAAGCACAACTGTATTATTTCATCTTCGGATCCCAGCACAGGGCAGTGCAAGAATTCTTAGAGCACGTATGAATAACAGCTAAAATTTATAAACCACTGACACTGAGCTAAGAGTTTCACATGCACTGACTTGTCAGTCTTCACAACAACCTAATGAGATAGGTACTATCATTATACCCGGTGACAACAGAGTAAACTGAGGCAACAAAGAGCTCATTTGCCCAAGTTTATTTGCCAGGTCCACATATTTAAGTTAAAATCTGACTCCTAAAATCTGACTCTAATAGTTCTTAACCACTTAGAACTATTGCCTCAATACGTGTTTGCTGAAGACCAAACAGCCGAGGATGGTCCCCATGTGTAATATTTAAGACTTTCCTCGTTTAATCCCCTCTTTTAGGGGGAGAGGACTGTCAGACCCCCGCTTCCAACACTCCAGACCCAGAGAATAACTGAGATAGAAGCGCCAGTCTGGGCACTGGTTGCGGCTAGGAAAGGCCTTTTCCTCCAGAAAGTAAACGGGGACTGCGAGAGCGCGCGGATACGGGCACACCCAGGGGCGTAGCGCGGGGTCGGGGGAAGGGTCTGGCCAGCGCCAGGCAGGCTGTCCGAGAGGTGGGGGGCCCAGCGTGGGTTCCGGAAGCAGGAAAGCCGAGCAGGTGTGGGATCTAAATTAGGCTGAGGGCCGGGAGGGCGCTCCGCTCAGAAGGGCACACAGCTCGGCCTCCGCCCTCAGCGGAGGACCCTCATCTCGGGCGTTCGTTGGCTCGCAGGCCTGGAGTGGGCTGAGACCCGCCCAGAAACAGGGGAACGGAGGCTCGGACGAGCCCCTTTGGCTCCATAGCTTTTCTGCCCTGAGGTGCTAACAGAGCCCCACTTCAACTCCGGCCTCTTCAGAGAAGTGGCTGCACGCTACGGGGTAAATGCCGGCGTGGGGGCGCCGGGGGGGCGGGAGGTAGAGAGAGCCTGGAGCCCCGAGGGAAGGGCGGGGGATCCTGGGCCGGAAGGCGTCCCAGGCTCGGCTGGGAGCCGGCGCTCTCTTTCGACGCCACCCGCTGCCCCCGCCCCGGAGCCGGCCGGGACGGCACAACGTCTCCGCCCCCAGCGCACCGCGCACCTCACCTTGAACGTCGCTCCACCCACCGCTATCCTATTGGGCCGGCCGGACCGAGGCGAGACGGCGATTGGCCGAGGGGGCTCCCGAAAGCCCCGCCCATCTCCCCGCCCCCGTCCCCGTCCGCCGGTACTTTGGACGGCGGCGTGGCGCCCCTCCTCCCCGCCCGGTCCCCGCCCCCTGGAGCAAATGCTGCCGAGCTGCGGCCGCGGGGCAGATGCACGCGCTCGGGCCCTTCTAGCAGGCGCGAGCAGTCGCTGGGCGCGCGAAAGCGAAAGAAGGAAGAGGAAGGGAGGGCGGGGGCGGGG
>LNAC01000398.1:618805-645756 GCA_002007465.1 Ailurus styani | reverse complement strand
GGGGGGCGGGGCCCGAGGCGGGGCTTGGGCCCCCTCCCCCCAGGTCTGGGTCAGCGCCCCTTCCCCTCCCCCCGGGCCGACGCGGAAACGCCCGGCTTCCCCCGGCTTCCCGGCCCGGCCGGGGCCCCCAGCTCTCCCCCTGTCTGGGTCCCCCCTGGGCGGGGCAGGGCCGGCCGGGGAGGGGGCGCGGGGCCTTTGTTAGGGAGCCAGGCCCCAGCCCCCGGGACAATAGAGACACCCTCCCGGACTCCTCTCCCCGGCCGGCTGGGGCTGTCGGCGGGCGGGGAAGGAGAGGGGCCGGGACGCGTCCCGCTCTGCCCACTCTCTAGGGGTCGGTCTGTCCCGGACCGGCGCCGGCCTCGGGCGGCTCGGCTCTCCTCCCCCCAGTCGGTATGATGCAGCAGCAGTGCCGCAGGGACGGGGGAAGAGCCGAGGCCCGGCCTCCTACCCTCCCCAGTGCCCCTGGCTCATTTGTCAGTCCCCACCCCACTCTAGGCCGGCAGCTCCTTAAACTCGTACCCACCGTTCAGAGGGGCCCCGGACTGTGGGCGCTGTTTCTGAATCCTTTGGTGGGGATTCCTGGACTTTGGGGCTCTTGGAGAGACTTCCGGGCTGGTCCTGAGGGAGGGAGGGTGGTTATCTAAAAGAAGAACAGGTGAGGGGAGTGCCCACTCCCGGCATGCCATCCCAGCCGGGCTCTACCCCCTCTTCTTGATCATGGTGGCTAGAAAGGCTCCTTCAGCTCTGGGTTTCTGTGGGCTCTGTTCCTCTGCTGTAGTCACAGGCTTATTTCAAGGGAAGACAGAGTGGGGTGAAGGTTGTAGGGTTCTAGGGCCATTCCTACTTCTGGTAGCAGTACCCCCCCAAGTGGACATCCTGGCTGAAAGCAGAGGTGACTCTGAGGAGAGAGCCTAGGGAAGGGGGGGGTGTATTTAGGAGTCTGTGCAGTTCTTTGCCACACCCTGTGGGTTTGCTTTGAGGCCTTAGAGTTCCTTCTCCTCCCCCTGCTGCATTGCACCATGGGTATGGAAGAGGGGTTTGAGTTTGGGGGACCTGGAGTGAGCTGCTGCTTCCCATAGACCCAGACTTTGCCTGGGAGCAGAGTCCAGGGCCCGAGTTCGGCCCTGGGAAGGACTAGGCCGCCTTTGGATTCCAGGCTCGGAAGGACCATCCAGACTTAGTGAGCCTGGGCCTTGGGGAGGGCTATGTCCTGATGCCAGGATTAGGCCCTGGGCAGCGAGGTGCAGAGGGGAGGTGGCGGTCTTCAGAGGTGCCTTGGCCTCACACCAACATCCCCCACCCCCGTGTGTGCAGCCGTGTTGCCGCCCGCTGTGCTATGAGCAGTCAGAGCGCCGTCTCCACAAGAGTTTACAAATGAAAATGGAGGAAATGTCTTTGTCTGGCCTGGATAACAGCAAACTAGAGGTGAGGGCTCCCCCACGTGTGCCTCTAGTTCTTTCTCTGGATGTCTCTACGTCGCTATATCTGGCGTTCACACCAAAGAGGAATTGGGGTAGTCAGCCTGGTTCCAGCTGAAAAGGCCCAAGGATCCGGAAGAAGAAGGGACGCGAAGTGAAGATGGGGACAATGGCAGAAGAAAGCATGATTTTTGGCCAGGGCGAATGGGCAGACGTGGTTGGTGAGAGTTGCTCTCAGTCCGGGGAGCCGTGACTCTCCTGACCGCGGACGTTCTCCCCTGGGCCCAGGCCATCGCTCAGGAGATATACGCGGACCTGGTCGAGGATTCTTGTTTGGGATTCTGCTTCGAGGTGCACCGGGCTGTCAAGTGTGGCTACTTCTTCCTGGACGACACGGACCCTGAGAGCATGAAGGATTTCGGTGAGCTTCAGGGTTGGAGGAGAGCCGTCTGGCCCCTGCCCCGGGGATCCTTGGAAGTTCGTCCTCTGGCACCTGCACCAGCTGTAGCGCCTAGAGCTGCTGCGAGGCTCAGCTGGGGGCTGGGGGGTTCAAGAGGCCATGGGGCCACGGGCGGGAAACAAGAGGTCCCCTGCGCGCTCTGATCGCCACGCCTCTCCTGTCCCCAGAGATCGTGGACCAGCCGGGGTTGGACATCTTTGGACAGGTTTTCAACCAGTGGAAGAGCAAGGAGTGTGTCTGCCCCAACTGCAGTCGCAGTATCGCTGCGTCCCGCTTCGCTCCCCACCTGGAGAAGTGCCTGGGAATGGGCCGGAACAGCAGCCGCATCGCCAACCGCCGGTGAGGGCTCCTCTCCGCGCCTGGACCCAGAGCCGCGCGGCTCGTCTCTCGTGCCCTGTGCCGCGGCGTGGTCCCCCCCCGGCCCCCGGGGCCTTGGTAGGGCACAGAGGGGTGGCACGTGCTTGGCCTCTGCGGCCGGGGGCAGAGAGAGGGGGCCGCCTTGACCCTTTCTCTTCCCTTCCGTCGGCAGGATTGCCAATAGCAACAATATGAACAAGTCGGAGAGTGACCAAGAGGATAACGATGACATCAATGACAATGATTGGTCCTATGGCTCAGAGAAGAAAGGTGTCTGGGGACTCCGGGGAAGCTGGGGTGGCGGGGGGTGTGTGTGGCAGGGTGAGGTGGGCAAGCGGGGGTTGGATAGTAAGCGTCACAAGTTGTTAGGTTGAGTGAGGAGGGGAGAATGTGGCTTGGTGCGTTTCCTAGGGGTGCTTAGATTGAGAACTTAGACTGAGTGACCCTGCCCTTTTGTTTTTGTCCTGCACAGCCAAGAAGAGAAAATCAGACAAGGTGAGAGCCAGGGCAAGCATGAGGGAAATTTGGGCGAAGGACAGATACCCTCCCCTTTGGGCAGGGAGTCCTCGGGTGTCTTGACTCAAGTCTGAGGTCACGGGGTCCCTCTCTGGGTGTCGGGATGAGGGTGTCTGTGGTGGGCAGGAGGGCAGTGGAGGCCTCGGGGGAGTAGGGGAGGAGGGAATATGGGTAGGTGGGTCTCTTACTGGGGAGGAAGAGTAGGAATTTGAGGATGTTTCTTTGTCAAATCTTTTTTCCTTCCCTGGGTTCTCGGCTCCCCCTTATCGTTACCCTTTCCCCAAAGCTGTGGTATCTCCCATTCCAGAACCCCAATTCCCCTCGAAGATCCAAGTCTTTAAAACACAAAAATGGTGAGTGGGGCTTGAACGATGGGGGTGATTCTAGCTGCGTCTACTGGGGCTCGTTGCTGGAGGGTGGAGGTGGGGGGCTTAGGGGAACTGGGGTATCGAGGGAGGGCCTGTGATCCTTCTGTCACCCCCACTTCCTCTCTGGTTATTTTCAGGGTTCTCTGTCTGTACCTCTGCATCAAACACCCTTCCCCTTCTTTTTTCTTCTTCAGGGGAACTTAGCAATTCGGATCCTTTTAAGGTGAGTGGGTCTGCTCCTCTCGGGTTTCTTTTGTTTTCCCTATTGTGAATTGGGTGGGATTTGGACCGGTGGGGATCAGAATGCTGATGCCAGAAGCACTAGATGGGGTATTTCGGTCTTGGATATTTATGTCTCGAGGGGTCCCAGCCCCGCCCCGACGCGCAGGTGGGATGGGGAGCATCACTGGAAAACTGCTGGGCTGGCTCAAGGCCTTCCCCGCTATAGAGGATGAGAGGGACTGACTCCCCACCCCCATCCGGCCCTTCCCCCTCCCTCTGGGGCTGCCTCTTTGACCTGTACCTTTGCTTCTCCCCCAGTATAACAACTCAACTGGGATCAGCTATGAGACCCTGGGGCCGGACGAGCTGCGTAACCTGCTCACCACGGTGAGAGACCAGCGAAGGGGAAGCGCTTGGGAGTGGGCTGGAGCCACAGGCAGTGGTCACGTCCCTGGAGGAGGCTGGTGACAGTGGTCAGGGCCACGTAGCTCACTCTCTCTGGAATTCGGTTTCCTGGCCAGTGGTGATCTGGGACTCTGTGTTCTGGATACACTGGGGCCATTTCTGCTTGTGCAGTCTAGCATTTGTACAGAGGAGAATATCTAGTGTCTAGAGTAGGTTCCCCTCCGTCCCTCCTTTCAGCTTATATTCCTCTTCCAGCAATGTGGGGTGATTTCTGAACACACCAAGAAGATGTGCACAAGGTGAGCTCAGAACTTAGAAAAGGGGGCCGGGGGCCCTCCTGCACACTCACCCTGGGCATGGGTCGGGAGTGCCCTTGGACTTGAGCAATGGGGCTCCCACCCTTCCCCTCCCTCCTCTAATGGTCAGCCCTTAGGCCACAGTCTGGGGGCACTCTGTTGATCCCTTCCCTGTCTGTGTCCGTTCCTCCCACCTCCGCTAAGGGGAAGGGGCTTCAGCTGAGGGCCTGAGACCCTTCCTGCCTTGTCAGGGTCTGATGAATTCTCTCCCCGCCAGGTCCCTACGCTGCCCCCAGCACACAGATGAGCAGCGGCGAGCCGTGCGGATTTATTTCCTCGGACCCTCCGCGTAAGGGACCCTCCGAGGAGGGTGGTGGGTTGTGGAAGTCTAGGATGACTGGTGTCCCTGAAGCCCTTCTCCGACCCCTCCTCTTTCCAGCGTCCTTCCAGAGGTCGAGAGTTCCCTGGATAATGACAGCTTTGACATGACTGACAGCCAGGCCCTGATCAGCCGGCTTCAGTGGGACGGCTCCTCTGATCTCTCACCCTCCGATTCAGGCTCCTCCAAGACGAGTGAGAATCAGGGATGGGGTCTAGGTAGGTGATACATCTGGGCCCCACGGGCTCTCCGCCTGAAGCCCGGGTTGGGGGGACACCTGTGTTCTGATGCAGTGCGGCCCTCATCCGTGGTGCCTCTTTCTCTTCAGGTACCAACAGCTCTGAGTCACGGAAAACCAAGAAAAAGAAATCCCATCTGAGCCTGGTAGGGACTGCCTCCAGCCTGGGCTCCAACAAGAAGAAGAAGCCAAAGCCACCGGCACCCCCGACGCCCAGCATCTACGATGACATCAACTGACTTGGGTGCAAGGGATAGCCTTTGGCTGAGCAGAGCCCTCTCTCCCAACCCCCACCCAGGTGGCAAAGCCTGGCAAATGGACGGCTGCTGGGGGTTTGGGCTTGGGAAGCTTGGTGGGGCCAGGCAGGCAGAGGATCCAGTTATGCGCCCCTGGGGGGTGTCAGGGTCCTCTGTGACGGAGCACGACCCCTTGGCATGCAGGACTCAGACCTGGACATATTATGCCTTGGACATAAGTTCGGTGGGGAGGCGGTTTTCCTATTTATTCTGTGAGTTACTGGATGTCCAGCTAGGCCAGGGGCCTGACCTGGGCACTGTGCCAGGGCACTGCCTGCCCCCCACCCCAGGAACTGGACTAAGCCCTGCCGAGAAGCATTGTGGCTATCCGGGAGGCTGTGGGTTGGAAGCTGAGCCTGGAGGGGGCCTCCCCCAGCCGCCCTCAGCAATGTGAATGGGTCCGGTGCTTGGAGCTGAGGGGCAGGCCTGGGCGTGTCCTGTCTGTGTGCAGAATCCTATCAAATGCCCCCAATCCCAGGGGTAGGCAGGCCCAGCAAGCTGTCTGCTGAGGTGGGCGTCCAGAACTGCCACCGCCTTCCCTGCCCCTCACAGGGGCAGCCCTTTCCCCTCAGTCCCCATGGGCCTCCTTGGCAGCAGGAGCTGTCCTTTTGTTGTTGGGTGCCAGGAAAGGGCCTCCAGCCTCTACAGCTTCACGGAAGAGGCAAGCGGAGGGTAGGAAGAGGGAGCTGTGTATCAAAATGACTCCCCCCCCCTACCTTTCCTCCCCGACCCAGGGCTGGTGAGGAGTGGGGCCCCAAGGTGAGAGGGAACGGTGCTGCTTTATTTGAAATGTTTTCTTACCTCATTCCCTGCCCCAGGAAGGGGCCCAGCCTCACCCTCCTGGGGTGGCCCCATGTTCCTCCCGCCTCCCCTGCCCCACTGCCCTAGCAGGGCAGTCCAAGTTCCCAACTGCTGCTTGCTACCCCCCTCCTTCACCTTGACCAGCTTCAGTTCCTCTCTCGATGCTCCTGCCTCCGAAGCCTGCCCTGTTTCCCTTTCCTTAGCCGCTTTTAAGTTATTTATTCTGTACTTGTGGTTTGGGGCTCTGAGGAAAATCCTGATCTTTTACCTCTCCCCCTTTGCTAGGAGTTGGGGTGGGAAGAGGCTAGTCTCTGTGCTCTGGGTTGTCAGTGGAGGGGGGTCTTGCCTAGGCATTGCCCCTCTGTGGGACTGTCATGCCAGTGTGCCCACCTGCCTGGTCTGCATACCGAAGAGATGTACTGTCCCACCTCCACGTGGGCACCGTCGCTCCCAGGAGCCGAGCTGGAGGACTACAGTCTGGGCTGGGAGCGGAGCTGACTGACACAGGGATGGAGTTGACCCTGAGCCATGTTCTCTGGCATTTGCTGGATGTGAACCCTGCCCTCTTCCCAGGAGGAGCCATCCCACATTTGGGTAGCTAGTACCCAGGACTGGTTGGACTGATTTGGGTTAGGGACCCTAGAGGGTTAAGGGAACAACGAAGAGATAGGGCTGCAGTACCCTGTCTGGAACCCCAATCTCCCCCTGGGGTGATTCTGATTGTGGCTGATGCCTGGTTACAGATTGGTTTTTAACCCAAGAATTATGATTATTTTTTAAAAAGCCAAACAAATTTTGGCAGGAGTTAGAATAAATCCTGGGGCCTGGGCACCTCTGTTCTTGACCCTCCATAGTCTTCTCCCTCTAAGGGGAAGCCAGAGGGAAAGGAGGATTTCAGCCAGCCTCCAGCCTGCTTCCAAATGGAGTCTTGGGAGTGGGTTGAAGGTGAAGGGAGGAAGGCTATGGGCCGTTCTCCCTTCTGAGAGGCAGCTGCAGCTCAGGCCCTACCATACCCTTTCCCCTCTGGCCTCTCCCTTTCCCCCCTCTGGTTGGAGGAGGGAGAAGTGGGAAGTAGTTTGGGAACTGGTTTGTCCACATCCACTTCCCCATTGTTCCTTGGCCCGCCCTCAGGGCAGAGCCCCCTGCCCAAGCTGGGTAAGAGATGGGCTTGGTCCAGCAGGGACCCTGAGGGAGCAAACCCCTTTCCTTCTGGGGAGAGTGTGCCCCCCTACCATGTAGTTGAACAGGGGCTAGGAGCTCTCCACCCCCTCCCTCTAACAGCAGGCTGTGTGGGTCTCAATTCCCATCCTTCCCACCCCGGCTAGGTGTTGTCCACCCTGTATCCTATCATGTGTCTGAGTGTGTGTGGGGGGGTTCTGTACTAATTTCCATGGCCGGTGGCTTTTCCTTCCATGCATCACTCCCCCCCGCATGCCCAGGGGCCACCCGCCTGGCATTACCGCATGCTGGGGTCATTGGGGGAGGGGGGTGGGGCTCACGCTGTCCTGTGGTCTTGAGATTTTTATTTTTGCATATGTAATCCATCCTGTACAGGTAGCTAACTTTGTAAACGCTGTGTATTTCCCTCGCCCCCATGGCTGCTGGTGTAAATAAACTGCATCTCCCGTTGGTAGCCCGGCCCACCCACCCTCATTACCATGTCGATGGGGGCAGAGCAAAGCCATTCTCTTAATGTCACAGGAGGCTCCACAGCCACAAAATGGAACTTTATTTAGTCACAGACACTGACCCTCCATCCGAGAAGCCCAGAAGCAAGGGCCTGGGGCCCAGGGCTCCATACCCAGAGCTCGTCCTTGGAGCTGGGCAGGGTAGGACACTGGCTGAGGGCCAGAGCTGTCTCTTGCTTACAGCCTTAGGCCTGGGGTAGCAGCAGCTGTGGCTTGGCCTCTCCCAATGCTGGGGGCTTGGCTTTGTGCCCCAATCCCCTTTCTGACTGAGCTCTTTAAAGGACTATTTTAAAAAAAAAAAAAAAGATACAAGCAAAGTGCTTTGAAAAAAGGGGGAGAGCACTGGAAACTATCCAGAACACAGAGAACACCCTATTCCTGCTACAGGGACAGAGGGAGAAGGTAGAGGCGGCTAGGTGCCTATACGGGAAGTGGACACGACCTTCATTCCTGCTGTGTGACTTCAGTCTCAAAAGATGGATATTCCCTTAAGAAACAGAAAAATACTCCAGGCTCCCTACAGAAGTATGCTGGGGCCATGCTGAGCTGCCCTGGCAGGCAGCCCTGGGTACTGAGGAGCAGACATGCAGGACAATGGAAAGAGCTAGGGCCACAGCTGGGAGGGAATCCTTGGAGCCCAGGCTCCACACTGAGCTGGGCTACCAGCTCAGCTCTGAACTTTAGGACCCTACAAGTGAAGGAAGATGACATCCTCGTTTCTACCTGAGTTGTGCTTGCACAGAGATGGGATGTCTGTACCCTTGTGGACATGAAGGGACAAAGGCCCTCTACCTGCCTCCTATGTCCTATGGAGGAGGACCTGCCACATCCTTTCCACCCCTCCCTCCCAAGCCCTTGGGCCCAGCTCTGGCCAGGAAAGGGGGGAGGCCATAAAGGAGGAAGACCATGCCTTTCATTTTCTCCCTATGTCCTTATCGTCCATACATCCCAAATACTAGGAAGCTGAAGAAGACGGTGACCCCCACCAGGGAGACAGTGGCAGGTGCTGTGAAGAACTGGCGGTAATTGATACGGAAGTACCAGACCACACCCAACAGCACCACGAACACTGGCACCATGAGGCTGCCCACACTGACGCCGAGGCTGGGGGGTTCGGTGGCTGAGGAGGGGGCCAGGGAGGCTGAAGGGCCTGAAACAGCTGAGCCCGGGGGTGAGCGGTGGCAGTGAATCACACAGTTGTCAGTAATGTTCAGGGAACGCAGGGTGCGGGCTGGGTCCTGCAGCAGACGGCCCTGGTAGATCAGTTTCATCTGGCTCTCCTGTCCAGGGAAGTATTTACTGCAGTGACGAAAGAGACAGAAGGAAAGACAGAAGGCGAGGAATGAGAAGGCAGACAGGCCTAGACCAACGAAACAGGGCAATGGGGGAAGAACTGAAGGGTGAGTTTCTAAGAAGTATCCCACCCACCCATGGTGGGGGTCGGACCCATACATCCCCGCCACTCCCACGTGGATACCAGCCTCCTCTCAGGTGACCAAGGGCTATGGGCAAGGGGTATGAGCGGCCACCCACTCTCCAGTCCACTCACCTCTTCAGGGCACCCACAGTATCCTCTGGCCTGGCCACAGCCAGCTCCTCGGTGTCATTAAGGAATTTGAGCCGCACACTGATGAGGCCAGGGCTGGGAGGGAGGCAGCTGCTATCCTCAGATCTCAGAGGGGCCTCTGGACTGCTGCTTTCCGGGCCCGCTTGTCTTTTGGGAAGGCCTTGGATGTCAAGCAGATGCTCAAGGCTTGGCTCGATACCACCCCCAGCTCCAGGCTCCCCTGTGGAGTCTCCCCCACTTTCACCAGCCTCTTCAGCCTTCTCATCATTACCCTCTGATGGATGGGGGAGTTCGGTTGGCTCTGGGGTGCCTTGGCCTGCCACTAGATGGTCCACATGCCCCAGGTGGAGGACGGATGTATCTCCAGCTGACACAATGGTGCCCAGGAGCTGGCTGCTACCGCTGTCTGCTACGTAGGTAGAGAGCCAAGCTAGGACCAAGGCTAGAATCAGCACCACCACACCTGCCACCACAGTCACCTCATTACCCACACCCTCGATGAGGGTGACATCAGAGAGCTCCATGGCCTGGCTGCTGACTGGGTCGACACTGCAGGAACAAAGGGGGACAGCATCAGCAGGATATGTGGGGTTGCAACCGGATTCCTAGTTTCTTTAGGTCCTAACTGACTTGGCCCTGAAAGAAAATGGAGTTCAGTGTTCTATAGAAGGGGAAACAACCAACCTAAAGGTCTGGACCCCCAACCTAAAGCTAAGGACTTGCCCTTTGCCTCTATTGTGAAACACTAGCTTTCAGGTTCCACTTCTTTCCTCTCTCACATCTCCCAATGAGCATGGATCATCAAGAAAACCTCATGGCTTTGTTGCGGCGATTGCTGCTGCCACTGGCTGTTGCTTATTTGGTAGCTGGGGAAAAAACATTTGCTTCTTTGAGCCATGAGTTTCTCTAGGATTTCTATCACTTGGTCTAGCAACTATGCCCCCTGAGAAGCCTCCAATGGGGCTTCCAGAGAGACCAAAAAACCTGAAATATTTTATTTTAGGGTCTTCTGGAGTCATAGTGCAGTCACTCTTGCCAGACTGTGAACCCTACCTCATTCATGGTCATGTATTCAGGTTCAGATGTCAAGAACCAAAAAATTAATTTTTCAGCAGAAGCATAGTCAGACCACCCCAAAGGGACACATCTGTAAGGGCAATCAGCAGACATCATGCAGCAGGCACTGTGTCTGCCACCTCTGAAACTCTTCTGACAAGTCCTAGGGAGCGAAGGAGGACAGACACCAGAAACACTACCCTCCTGGGTCACCATAGGCTTAAAACTGCAAAACCACTAAGTGAAAAGGATTTGGAAAAGATTCCAAAATAGCTCTCACAATCCATATCCCTATCTCTCTTCATGCCCTGTGTAGTTTCCCCCTTGGCAATTTCTTAGAAAGGCAGGAAGGACCATAGCTTGCTCCTTTAGAGTACCTACTCTTTCTCTCCGAGAATGTGTCGCTTTCACAGCTATTCCCAGGCAAATCCAATCTGATGATTAGCATCAATAAACTATTCTCATAATACCTATAAAACTTCACTATACTCCTCTACCTGTCCATCTCTCTCTACTAGACTGCTGGAAGACAAGGATCACCTATATTTTTCTATGTACCCTAGTACCCAGCATAATGCCATAGCAGCCGCTCAAAGAATATCTGCGGGACACAGCAACACCTGAATAGCTTCCACATCCTTATTTAGAACATGGGCCCTGGAGTAAAAAAACAAAAAAACAAAAAACCTAATTATAATCCTGGTCTAGCCTCTTACTAGCTCTGTAACCTCGGACAACTTTCTCAGAGCCTCAGCTTTCTCATCAGTAAAATGGGGTTAAAAATAGTACCTACCTCATAAGGTTGTTTCGACGGTGACGGGAAATCATCGAAGCAAAATACTTAGCCCAGTATCTGACACATTGCAATGGTTTGATAAATAAATGGCAGCAATTACTTATCACTCCCACAACTAGCCCCTAATGGTAAGATGGTTAATGTCACCAACCCTGATTTACAGAAAAGGAAACTGCGGCGAACAGAAGCGAAGACGACTGGCACAGACACAGGGCACTTTCATGGGTAGGGGCTGGGCAGGACCCCAGGTCTCCCGCCTCAGAGGCCTTTGGTGTCTCCCCAGGCTGTAGGCGACCCTAACCGCGCGGTGAGGAGGGGTCCCGACCCTGCCTTTTCTGAGGCGAAGGCTCCGCGTGGGGCGGCCCTATTCCCGCGGCGCTGGAGATGAGTCGGTGGGCCCACCCGAGACGAAA
Organism: Ailurus styani; assembly: GCA_002007465.1. Taxonomy (NCBI): domain Eukaryota; kingdom Metazoa; phylum Chordata; class Mammalia; order Carnivora; family Ailuridae; genus Ailurus; species Ailurus styani. The sequence goes on along the minus strand of LNAC01000398.1, from coordinate 634,480 downwards.
GGCTACCTGGTTCCTGGCCGCCAAGCTCAGTTCTCCCAGCCCATAAGGGGTAGAGTCCGGTGAGGGGGTCGCAAACCATCCACACCCCTCAAACTTCGGGGCGGAGCTGGGGGCCTGGGGGCGGGGCTTGAGTACGCGGGGAGTCATGGGAAATTAAAGGGGGCTTGGACCGGTACTGTGCCTGGGTAGAGAAGGGGGTCCTCACCTGAAACGGCCAGACTAAGTGTTTTGACTTCGCCAGGACGGCCCATGGACTCACCTTTCCGTAGGGACCGGGGGAGGGGCTGGCAATCCCCGATTCTGTCCAGGGTCCCGTCTCTTCCGGCTTCTCCCGGAAGCCGTTTGAATCAGAAACAGGAAGTCCCGCCTCCGCGCTCTGCACTCATGACGTAAGTCTACGTAAGGCGGGCTGACGTAAACGTATTCTTCAAAAGGGACTGGTTTCTCAGCGGAAGGAGGGGCGGAGTTATTGTTGGCGGGATCGTCTCCCTCCCGGGGCGGGGCCACGCTCACTGGGCGGGGCCTAAGGAGCCCCTGGGTGAGGGGCGGGACCATATGGAGTTGGGGGAGGTGCTTGGGAGAAGGCGTGGCTTCGCGTCTGAAGATAGGGGTGCTGGCATAGCTAGGCAGAGCGTGAGCGGCGCTTTCCTCGTCCCAGCATGTTGTCTGGCCTTACTCCCAGCCTCCAGGGCTGATTCGATTTATGAGTGTTCTGCAACGCGCATTGAGCTCCTGGTTAGCGGGATCAGTAGGGACTGGTCTCTCTGACCTCCAAAAGTTCAACTCAGGTCTAGTCAGGAGACCAGAGGCAATTTAGTTACCGTCCGGGTGCGGCCCCCGGTAGTGTGGGACCTTGGTAAATAAGGCCGGAAAGCTTTTCAAAGAAGGCACGGATTCAGCGCAGACTTAAGGCACACGAAAAGGAGCCCAGAAGAAAACAGGAAAAAAAGATTCAGCTCCCAAGAACTTAGCCGGATTTTTGCAATTAAAATTCTTTAGGGGGACCTGGCTGGCGCAGACCAGGTTGTGAGTTCGATCCCCATGCTGGTCCTAGAGATTACTTAAAAAATTTTGGGGGAGCCTGTGTGGCTCGGTCTGTTAAGTATAAGACTCTTGATATCAGCTCAGGTCGTGAGTGATCTCAGGGTCGTGAGATCGAGCCCCCCACCCCAGGGGGCTCCACGCTTAACGAGTCTGCTTGGTATTCTCCTCCTCTGCCTCTCCCCCCTTCACTCTCTCTTCCTCTCTCTAAAATAAATAAATCTTAAAAACGTTTTTTTCCCCAAAAGACATGTAAGTATCTCTGTTGTTTTCTGGTGAACTTTTGACTGAAGTATAAAAAAGGCAGAGGGAGCAAACTCACAAGTGAAGAGTTGGGTAGTTTTCACCAACTGAACATAACAATGGAAACAGCACTCAGATAAAGAAATAGAAAATGACCCCAAAGTCCCTCTTCATGTCCTCGTCCAGCCACTAATTTACAAAGAGTATTATGACTTCTGTTACCATAGATTAGTGTTCTCTGTTTTATACTTTGTATAAATGGGATCAAGCTGTCTGGCTTCTTCTTCCTCTTTTTTCCAAGTCTTACTGTGAAATACTCATAAATTTACTGTTTTAACCCTTTTAAGTGGCAAATTCAGTGGCATGAAGTACACTCATGGGTGCCTGGTGGCTGTCGGTGAAGCGTCTGCCTTCAGCTCAGGTCATGATCCTAGGGTCCTGGGATTGAGCCCCGCATCCAGCTCCCTGCTCAGCTGGGGTCTGCCTCTCTCTCTCCCTCTGCTCCTGCTCTCTCTTTCAAATAAATAAATAAAATTTTTTTAAAAAAAGTACATTCATAATTTTGTGCACCCATCACAGCTATCCATTTCCTATATCCATGCCTCCTTCCCACCTCCTTTCTACTTTCTGTCTATGAATTTTCCTATTGCTGGTATCTCATGTAAGTGGAATCATACAATATTTGCCTTTTTTGTACCTGGCTTATTTCACTTAGTGATGCTTTCTTTTTTTAATTTTAATTTTAATTTATTTGACACGGAGAGAGAGACTACAAGTAGGCGGAGAGGCAGGCAGAGAGAGAGAGGAGGAAGCAGGCTCCCTGCCGAGCAGGGAGCCGGATGTGGGGCTCGATCCCAGGACCCTGAGATCATGACCTGAGCCGAAGGCAGAGGCTTTAACCCACTGAGCCACCCAGGCGCCCCTTAATGATGCTTTCAAGGATCATCCATGTTGTAGACCCTATCAAAATTTCATTCCTTTTTTAGGCTGAACAATATTCCATTGTATGTATATACCACATTTTCTTTATCCTTTCCTCTATTAATGGATTTGTGTTGTTTCCACCTCGTGGCCATTGTGAATAGTACTGCTATGAACACTGATGTGTAAGTATCTGAATCCCGGATTCTAATTCTTTTGTCTGGCTTCTTTTGCTCACCTGTGTTTGTGAAGTGAAAGGTATTGTTTTAATTTCTGCATACATGTATTTTGGGGGTTTAAAATTTCATGTTTTTATTTTGAAGATTGCAGGAAGGGTAGAGGATCATGGTACAGTAAACAGAATTTTGAAGAATGAATAAGGTTTACCAAGCAAAGTTCCAGAGATAGTAGCAAGTTGAAGGGCTCTCAATAAATACTTGAGAGAATGAATAAACCAATGAGCTGAACGACTATTAATGCTTTTGAGAGTTTATGGGCCAGTTACTGTGCTAAGTACTTCATATACATTATCTTATGGAGCCCCATCGAGTAGCTCTTATTATACCCATTTTATAGGTTTGGAAACTGAGGTTCACAGAGGATAAATAATTGTCCAAATTATGCCATTAGTGCTATGGCTAAAGTCATCTAGTGCTTGTGCTCGAGCTCGTTCTCTCATTCTCTCTCTGTGTGTGTATATGTGTGTATATATATATATATATATGATCTTATTGCCAATATTTGGCCCCCTCCTTTTCTCGCTCAACTATGTACCATAAAGCTTTTCCTGGGTCATTGAATATTTTTATAACATCATAGCATAGCTTTATTATTTTTTAAGATTTTATTTATTTATTTGAGAGAGAGAGACAGGGAGAGAAGGAACACAAGCAGGGGGAGTGGGAGAGGGAGAAGCAGGCTCCCTGCTGAGCAGGGAGCCCAATGTGGGACTTGATTCCAGGACCCTGGGATCATGACCTGAGTCAAAGGCAGACACTAAATGACTGAGCCGCCCAGGCGCCCTTATAGCATAGCTTTATTTTTNTTTTATAACATCATAGCATAGCTTTATTATTTTTTAAGATTTTATTTATTTATTTGAGAGAGAGAGACAGGGAGAGAAGGAACACAAGCAGGGGGAGTGGGAGAGGGAGAAGCAGGCTCCCTGCTGAGCAGGGAGCCCAATGTGGGACTTGATTCCAGGACCCTGGGATCATGACCTGAGTCAAAGGCAGACACTAAATGACTGAGCCGCCCAGGCGCCCCTATAGCATAGCTTTAAATAGCTGCTCAACAGTATCATTTTCCATGTTGCACCCTAATTTTTAAGCTAATTATCTCACTTGGATGGACATTTAGATTGTTTTCAGTACTTTGTTTTTAAACAGTGTTTTCATAAACTGGTTTGTGCATCTTTGATGACAGATTTTTGTACACATCCATGATGTTTTCCCTAGGATAAATTCCTGAAGATGGGATTGCTGGATTAAAGGGTGTTCACACTGTTCAGGTTTTGATACACCTGGTGTACCTATTTCCATTTCCATGGCAGTGTGAGTCACACCTACTACTGTTTTTCTTCCCCCAAAACAGAGTGGAGGTGAGAGAGAGGAGGAAATAAATGGGGGGAGGTTCTGAGAGATGTGACAATCCTGAAGATGTTTATAAGATGTTATAAGGAGTAAAGACCAGAGGAAAAGGAGGGAAGTGAAATCTAAGAAGGGAATAAATGACTGAGCAGACACATCTGAAGCCCAGGAAAGCAGAGCCCATAGCCAGGCCTGCCCTCCCTAGGGGCCGGCCTGCACATCTGGCTTTTCCACGGCTCCAGGTACCTGATCCATCCATTTGGGGTTTGGTACCTACAGTCTGTGTTTCCCAAGCTGCATGGACTGACTTCTGCCAGAACACTTAGCAAACTGCATTTTGGTGTTTGTTTTGTTTTTAAAGATTTATTTATTTAAGGGGGCATGGGAGGGGCAGAGAGAGAGAGAATCCCAAACAGACTCCCTACTGATTGCGGAGCCCAACGTGGGGCTTGATCTCACGATGGAAGAGCACGACCTGAGCCGAAACCCAGTTGGGCCCTTGATTGACTGAGCCACCCAGGTGCCCCATAACAGTGTATTTTAATGGGTCTGAACTCCTTGGACATTTTTCATGACGGTGTTTTTGAGGTGTTTGCTCTTCTTACACTATGGAACTTAGGTGTTTTTATACTTCTGTGTGCAGTTAAGATGGCTATTGAATGGTGAAGAGACCTGCGGGTCCTGGAATCCTGCCTTAACCCAATGTGTGTATAATAAATCTGTTTTACTAAAACTGCTCCTTCCCTAACCACTCTGTCATTCATGCCATGTTTGCCAATCTGATAGACAAAAGCCTGTCTGTTCCTTTGATTTCATTCATTGGATCACTAGTGAAGTTTTCAGTTTTTCATGTTTCATCAGCCACTTTGTAAATTAATTCTTGGGCCTTTTGTGTTTTGTTCCCTTAAAATTTTACCCAGGCTGCTCCCAGGGGTGCCCCCCAACGTAGACGCTCCTGTTGCACCTGTCCGAGGGTGGTGGGTAAAGCTACTTCAGGGGCGTCTGGGTGGCTCTGCTGGTTAAGTGTCTGCCTTCGGCTCTGGTCATGATCCCCAGGTCCTGGGATCAAGTTCTGCATCTGCCTCCAGGGAGCCTGCTTCTCCTTTTCCCACTGCCTGCTGCTCCCCCTGCTTGTGCTCTCTCTCTCTCTCTCTCTCTCTCTCTCTCTCTCTCTCTCTCTGTCAAGTCAAATAAAAAAAATCTTTAAAAATGATTTTATTTATTTGACAGAGAGAGAAACAACAAGAGAGGGAACAGAAGCAGGGGGAGTAGGAGAGGGAGAAGCAGGCTCCCAGTGGAGCAGGGAGCCCTATGTGGGGCTCGATCTCAGGACCCCAGGACCATGACCCGAGCTGAAGGCAGCCGCGCAATGACTGAGCCACCCAGGCGCCCTGATAAGTAAAATCTTCAAAACAAAACAAAACAAAACATAGTGGGATTGAAATTTTTTAAAAATTTCACATCCAGACCATAAAATGCCCCGCTGGCACAGTCCTCCTCCCCTCCCCGGAGGAGCGTTTTCGGTCACCTGCCTCTGGGCCTTTTTCTCTTCATCTACAATCATGGGGTTTGGCCTTGTTGGCTGTACATATTGTATCCCGACCTGCTTCTTCTCTTTAACAACAGTCTTGACGATCTTTCCAAGGCCATACCTGCAACGATCCCTTGGCATCCCTCCCCAGTTCCTTCCCATTGCGGGGACTACCCTTTGTAAGGGCTGCACTGTATTCCAGAGTAAGGATTTGTCCACCACCTCCCACATGTTTCAGGCAGTACTGGAGTGAATGTTCCGTGTGTACCCGCCTTTTATGTGACCGGGGAGCCGTGTTTAAGGGTAAGGGTGCTGCTAAATTGCCTACCCAAAACAGCAATTTCCTTTCCCACCGATAGGATGAGCAAGAATTTACATCTTTAGATCTTCATGGGCACTACCTGTTATTGACCTTCACCATTTCCCTCTATCTAGCGGGGAACAGTACCTTATGATTGCTTTAATTTGCATGTCCCTGATGGCGGGTGAGGTCGATTCGTTGATGCGGCAGATAGTTAAGTGTCCACTCTCTGCAAAGCCCTGCACAGGCACCAAGTCTGAGATCATGGTCTGAGCTGAAGGCAGAGGCTTTAACCCACTGAGCCACCCAGGCGCCCCTCGAGTTGTTTTTTTAAGTGGGTCTTTTGTCATAGTTGTAAATACAGCAGAAAAAGCTGAGCTCGCCGGGGTTTGCCTCCTATAAGGGGGTGGACAGCTCAGCATCCTCCCCCGAGAGCGAGGCTGCCAGCTTGGGCCCAGGACCACAGAGGATTTCCTTCTTTCCCTCTGGCCTTTTGGCTCTGTGAAATGAAAGCCAGTATTTCTTCCAGAAAGGAGAGGTTGCTGCTCTACATAACAAGGTATGAAACTGTCTTCGCGTTGGTGTAAGGGAAGGAATCTCCGCAGACACGACTCTCCACAGAGGAGAGAGAGGGGGCTGGCAACAGATGCGGGAGGCCGACCCTGGGACTCCTGACCCATCTCTTCTGTGTGACTCCAGATGGTAATGGCGGTGGACAGCCCAGGGTCCCTCAGCCAAAGGAGCCTCTTGCCGTGGGTACCACAGGGTTGGGGTCTGGCAAGGGCCTTCTGTTGTTCTTATACCCGTGTTCCTTTTTTTTTTTTTTTAAGATTTTATTTATTTATTTGACAGAGAGAGAGACAGCGAGAGAGGGAATACAAGCAGGGGGAGAGGGAGAAGCAGGCTTCCCGTGGAGCAGGGAGCCCTATGTGGGGCTCCATCCCAGGACCCTGGGATCATGACCTGAGCCGAAGGCAGACGCTTAACGACTGAGCCACCCAGGCACCCCTATACCCATTTTCCTATCACGAGAGTCACAGTTGCTTCGTGGTAAAGGATAAACAAGGAGTGGGGGGATCTCAGCCACATGCCCACCTAACACGTCCACGCTTGGGTCCCCGGCACACATGGTTTATTTGCATTCACAAACACTTGGCTTGGCTTAAAAGGTTCCTCTTAAAGATGAAGGGAGGTACTTTTGATTCTGGGGCCAGAGAAGGAACTGAGAGTGGGGGGACAGCTAGTGGCTCGTCCTGTTACAGGCCCTTAGAGACCACATGTGAAGTGACCAATGGTGAAGACATCATGCATCCCCGGTCAGGGCGGGGGAGACTCCACCGTAAATGGGTCCCAGGCATCGTGCATTTCTTCCTTCCTCAACAACCATTTGCTGAAATGCCTTTTCGAGGAATACAGTCCCAGCCTCAGCCAGGATGAGACCGGCACAGGCCCTTAATTAAGTAAATGCCATTCCAAGGAAGGCTCTGAGGAGATGGTGCTCTTGGGCTGAGTCTGGAGGGTCAAATCAGCTTTGACCGGGACAAAAAATGGAGGAAGGGTATACCAGGCAGAGGGAACAGCACATGCAGAATGCCTGGAGGCCAAGCAGAGCAGGTCATATCCAGCAGACCATAAGACTGCCAGGTTTGATGAGGCTGGATTACAGGAACCTCAGAGGGGGAAGGGGGATCAGAAGGCCAGAGAGCTTGGCAGACGCAGGGGTAAAAGGTCTGTCTCCCTTACTGAATTTAGATTTCAGCCTGAAGGTGGTGAGGAGCCACCGAAGGGCATGATCAGAGTTGTGATTCCTAAAGGGAACTCGGGCATCCTTGCGCGGTGTGGGTTTCAAGACCAAGCAGGGAGGCTCTCCCTTCAAGCAACAAAGGCAGGTTGGGCCAAGGCAGTGGGGGCACAGGCAGAGTCGCTCACTCTTTAGGAGGCCAAACAGGTACATAGGTGGTGGGGGGAGGCAACAAGGACCAGCCCCACCTGGCTTGGGCTGGAGGGGCCATCCACTTAAGCAAAGGAGACAGAGGTGGGTGAAGGCTGAGTCTGCAGAGCATCCCGTTGGAAGCTGAAGCTCAGGTCGGGTGGGAGGTCACCAAGTAGCTCTAGAAGCCAGCAAAGGAGGGAGCTGGCCCGGTAGGGCACGCGGAGTGTGGACAAGAGAGCCAGGGGTTGGTCCTCCGGGGTTGTAGGGAGACGACGGATGGAGGGGGCAGAACGAGCTCCGGGAGCACCCTGGCCTGGGGCTCACTGGATACGCCCCTCGACACGCAGCAGCAGGTAGTCCCTGAGGACCGGGGGCAGGGGGAGGCGGGCGGCGGCCTGTCGGCAGTGGCTGCCCAGCTGAGCGCGAACAGCCAGCCGGGCCAGGTGCTGCAGCCGCCTCGGCTGGTTCACCATGCTCAGGGCCGAGATGTAGAAGGCTTCATGCTCCTAAGCCAGGAGTGGAATAGGATCAGATGGCCCAGCACTTGACCCTGCCCTTCTGTCTGAGAATGACCGAGCACAGGGGGTCCCCGGGGGAATCTGCAATATGCACCCACCTGGAGGTTTGGTGCATCTTGAAAGACTCATCTGAGTCTCTTTTCTGAGTCTGCAGAGCCCAGAGGCCTTGCAGGGGTCATGGGAGATGGGACCACACTGTAGGGCGGGGTCTCAGCCCTGTCTGCACCCACCACTCCAAAGATGCCGGCACAGTGCCCGCTGAGTCAGAGGGACCTGATTGATGCCCACGCTGGTACAAGTGAGAGGGGCCGGAGAGGTGTGTGGGATTAGAAGTTGTTCTGAGCTGCTGGGGGCAGGCGTGGGGGCAGGAGACCCTGGGAAGCCCACCCTGGAGAGGTGAGGCCGGGGGCTCCTCCTTCCTCTCCATCTCCCTAGGGCCAGGAAGGAGCTATGCCCTGGGGTGGACATACCTGCCACAGCTCTGGGGGGACTGCCTCCATCCAGGTGTCACAGGAGGGGACACAAGGGTAAGCATTGAGCAGGACTTCCAGGGCCCGGGGGAAGCTGGCACAGTGTTTCAGCATCTAGGAGTCAAAAGAGGGTCTGAAGGTCACCAGGGCTCTGCCAACCAAGGGCAGAACCAAGTCCAGCATAAGCCAAAGCCTCACTCACATGCAAATTTGGAAGCCTAAGGTCTGAGTCTCTCCTCTCGCTTTCCGATGCCTCAGTTTACCCCACCTTCTGGGGGTGGCGACCTCTTGGCCCCAGTTTCCTTGGGAGTGCTTCTCCTTCCACATGCTCCCTTATAGTCCTCAGTGGTCCTTCCCAAGGTGAGGACAGACCTTTGGCTACAGGACCCGGCTCTCAGGCTCTTGCCACCCCACCCCCCCTTCCCTGGCGGCAGGGCAACTCCAGCCACAGGCTCCCCGTCCGACGGGGCCTCCTTTCACAGGCCCTCCCTGCGCACCTCTGGGGCCACAGGCTGGGCCCCGTAGTCCAGCAGCGCTGCGAAGAGGACCTCGGGCTCCCAGTTGGGGGCATCCTGGATGGCCTGCAGCGCGCAGTCCATGGGCGTGTGGCCCGCCGCGTTGGGCACTCTAGCGCAGGCGCCGTGGCGCAGCAGCAGCTCAGCCAGGGCCCCGCAGCCGTTGGCACAGGCGTTGTGCAGCGGCGTGTGGCGCTTGCGGCCGGCAGCGCAGGCATCAGACCCGGCTGCTAGGAGCCGGCGTGCGGCCTCCTGGTGCTGCCGGCCGCTGCCCGGGCCCTCGGCCCCCGCGCACGCAGCGTTCAGGGCCGTCTCGCCCTGGCTGGTACGCAGGTGCACGTTGGCTCCGTGCTCCAGGTAGAGAGCCACGTGCTCCTCCAGGCCGCGAGCCGCCGCCAAGTGCAGGGGGGTCACCTCGCTGTCCTGCGCCGCCACGTTCACGGTTGCTCCGGCCTCCAGCAGCAGCTTGGCGCACCTGGGGGCAAGGCACAAGGCCCAGAGGCAAATCCTGGGGGACCAAGGCCTGGCTTGCTGTCATCCCTTTCCCCCCTTCCTTCCCACCCTGCGTGCTAGCGAGGTGAGCCTTGGTGTCCACCATCAGACTCACGGAAGCCCCGTGACCGTCAGCAGAGCTGTGAGGCCCACGATGTCACCAGGAGCATCTTCAGTCTTCAGATGGAAAACTCAGCCGGGGAAGGCAGGGGTACAGCCAAGGACACACAGCAGGTTAGAGGCTGCATAAGAATGCTACTCACTGCCTCAGATGGACCCTCCCAGAATCTGTTTATTTCCTTGGTAAATTTCGATCATGGGCTAATTTTTGTTTCTAAAACCTGACTCCCTGACCAGACTGGGACCCCAAAATCTGGTTCTGAATCACCTGCCAGTGGCCTCCTAACAATTTGATAGCACAGAAAATTTTGAAAACCCACTACAGTGTCCACTATGAATGTTACACATAGAAAATTGAAGGGTATGAGCTGGAAAGAAAAAGGAATAGAAGTCCTAATATTTTCTTCATGCTGCCAAACTTGAAGACCACCCTTCCAGACCAGTGACACCTGCTCAAGCAAAGGCATTTGGGGATCAACCTGCTCCACTTTCCCCTAGAGAAAACAAATGGAACCAAATAACAACAACCAGATTTTAGGGAGCACATGTTTCACGGTCTCCCAGTTCCTGGAAAAACTTTAGGCCAGAGCATGGGATGCCTGGGTGGCTCTGTGGGTTAAGTGTCTGACTCTTGATTTTGGCTCAGGTCATGATCTTGGGGTTGTGAGAATGAGCCCCATGGGGGCTCGACACTGGGTGTGGAGACTGCTTAAGATTCTCTCTCTCCCTCTGCCCCTCTCCCCCTCCCCATCCTGCCCCCATCTCACGGGAGTGCATGCTCTCTCTCTAAAAAACAAAAACTATAGGCCAGAACACTGTTGAGGCAAATACTCATCATTAACCACCAGGGGGTAAACCAAATATGAAACAAACTCAATTAATGATGCCATTAAACTAACAGTAATTTATAATTAAAAAGCCAGAATGGCAGCCACTGGAAACCCAGGAGCAGATGCAGCCACCCCAAGGAAACCCGGATGATCCAGTGCCCCTCCCCCAAAATGGCCAGAATTCTTGCTCCCTTCAGTGCATAGGTCCGGTAGGTGCTTGGCTCAGTGGGCAAAAATGCAGTAGCGGTCCGCCATCTGTAAACTGCTGAATGTATTTCCTCAGTCAGTTCCAATCATGGGCTAGGTTTTGTTTCTAAATAACTACATTTAAATAACACTGAAAAGCTCATTCAGTAGGGTTTCAGTAAGTTTCACTTAAAAGGATAAAGTCTGTTGGAAAGACACTGTGTGCGCCTAAGAATTCAAGAAAGGGGGCGCCTGGGTGGCTCAGATGGTTAAGCGACTGCCTTGGGCTCAGGTCATGATCCTGGAGTCCCAGGATCTGAGTCCTGCATTACATCCGGCTCCCTGCTCAGCAGGGAGTCTGCCTCTCCCTTTGACCCTCCCCCCTCTCAGGCTCTCTCTTTCTCTCAAATAAGTTAATAAAATCTTTTTTAAAATTTCAAGAAAGGGGGTGCCTGGGTGGCTCAGTGGATTAAAGCCGCTGCCTTCGGCTCAGGTCATGATCCCAGGGTCCTGGGATCGAGGCCCACATCGGGCTCTCTGCTCGGCGGGGAGCCTGCTTCCTCCTCTCTCCTCTCTCTCTGCCTGCCTCTCTGCCTGCTTGTAATCTCTCTCTCTGTGTCAAATGAATAAATAAAATCTTTAAAAAAAAAAAATTTCAAGAAAGGGCTAGAAAATTGAAATCGTTACTGGGCCCATCACTGATCTCGATGCAGAGACGGAGAGAAGTCAGGCCCCAGCATGTGGGCTGTGGGGGGTCCGCCCGGCCAGCCCTGCCCTGGACCTGATATGTAAAAGTACAAATACCATCACGCAGGGGGTTGAAAAACCCGTTTTTGTGGTGTTTTTTTTTTTTTAAGTCTAGTTGACACACAATGTTACATTAGTTTCAAGTGTATGACTTAGTGACTTGACAAGTTTATACATTGTTCTCTGTGCGCAAGTGTAGTGACCATCTGTCCTGTTACAGTGCTCTTACAGTATCACTGACTTACGCTGAGCCTTTTATTACCGAGCCTTACTCGTTCCATAAATTATGGACACGTGTATTTCCCATGCCCCTTCACCTAGTTTGCTCAACCTTCCACGCCCCCTCCAAAAAACCTGTTGATCTTAAAAATGTGGGAGGAGGGGGTATGGGGAAGGACTTGCCCTAAGGTTGGGAAACACTGGGCTACATCTTTTTTTCTTGAAGCCCACCTCGAACTGGTAGGAATTTGGGTACAGAGAACTCACAGGGGATAGGGGACTGCAGTTGGAACAGCATTTTCCAAAAAGGCAACAAGGCTTCTTCTTCCTGGGCTTAGCTTATGTGACCTTGGACAAGTCCCTAAACCTTTCTGAGCCTCGGTTTTCTCACCAGTGGAATGAGATCTGTCTCCCAGACTGTTGTGAAGATGTGTGTATGTGAGGTGCTTCTCCCCTTCTCCTGGCCATGTCAGCTGGAGACACACACACACACACACACACACACACACACACACACACACACACACACACACCTCCCCCGGGTACCTACTGCAAGGACTCGGGGGTTGTACAGAGGTGCAAGGGGGTCGTGCCCTCGTCGGACAACACGTTGGCCTTGGCACCGAAGGTCAGCAGCAGCTGCACGCAGTCAGACTGGGCCCGGGCACAGGCCTCGTGTAAGGCCGCCCGGCCCCCAACCCGGGCATCCAGCTCGGCTCCCTGCCGGATCAGGTGGCGGGCACAGTCAGTGTAGCCTCGGGCGGCAGCGATGGTGAGGGGTGCCGTCTGCTTCGTCTTGGGGGTCAGCACCCAGAACCCTGGGGAGAGCAGGCAGGGTTGGGGAGTGATGTGTGAGACTCACAGGGCAGGCCCTGACCGTGGCTGTCACTCTGCACCCTTGGCCGAGCACGTGTCATGTGCCAGGCTGTAGCTGTGGAGAGGGGCTCACTTGAGCCCTGAACTGGGAATATATATTGGAACCACCTTTTAGAACTGTTTGTCAGTCTGTAACAAAACATAGTATGTGTGTCATAGGAAAAAAAAAAAGTAATTGCTCTTTCAAATCATAAGGGCAACTGAAGAGAGTTAATCCTGTTAAGGAAACCTCTGGGTCTTTGAGCTCCTGATGGATTCCTTGGTTCTGGTTGTTCACTAGGGTGCTCTGGCCTTGGGGGTGGGGGTGGGTTTGAGTTACACATAGGAGGGCATGGAGCTGAGCTTTGGAGTGGCCAAGGAGCCTAGTTTGGAGTTCTAAGATATTCCTGGGGCAGATGGGGGAGAGGAGGGTGGAAGTGGGGGGAGAGTGGAGGGGGAGAGTGGAGGGGGAGGAAAAGAGGTTGGGGTGGGGAAAGGAAGAGTGGGTTGAGCGGCTCATCTTGGGACCCCAATCCACCCAGTCTATTTGGGGGCTAGTTATGTAAATCATGGCACTCTCATACAATATAAATTATGTGCCTATTTAAAATATTATGTGGAGACAGGGCACCTGGGTAGCTCAGTTGGTGAGGTATCCTACTCTTGATCTCTTGTTTTTGGCGCAGGTCATGATCTTGGGGTCTTAAGATGAGTCCCACATTGGGCTCCACGCTCAGTGGGGAATCTTCTGGAGATTTTCTCTCTCCTTCCCCCTCTTCCCCTCCCCACCACATGCATACTCTCTCTCTCTCAAATTAAAAAAACTATATATTACATGGGGACACCTGGCTGACTCTGTTGGTGGAGCATGCGACCCTTGATCTCAGGTCTGTGAGTTCAAGTCCCACGTTGGGTGTAGCGATTACTTAAAAATAAAATCTTACTTATTTTTTACAATTAAAAAAAATTTTTAAGTAGGGGCACCTGGGTGGCTCTGTCAGTTAAGCAGCTGCCTTTTGCTCGGGTCATGATCCCAGGGTCCTGGGATTAAGCCCCACATCAGGCTCCCTGCTCATCAGAGTCTGCCTTTCCCACTCCCTCTGCCTGCTGCTCTGCCTACTTATGCTCTCTATCTCTCTGTCAAATAAATAATAAAATCTTTAAAAAAATAAATAAAAATAAAAATTTTAAGTAGGCTCCACACCCAGTGTGGGGCTTGAACTCCCGACCCTGAGATTAACAGTCACATGCTCTCCCAACTGAGCCGGCCAGGTGCCCCTTAAAAATAAAATCTTAAAACATACACACACACACACACACACACACACACACACACACAAATATATATTCAGAGAAAGGACTGCATTAAAATATAACTGTGTTCCTATGTAATTGATATGTTAATATAACTTAAATTCGGAGAAGACATACAAACCACTGACTATGCCTCATCTCTGTTTAGCAGGGAGCTGGAATGGGCTGTGGAAAGCCATGGTCTGGACTGTGTTCTGGAGGCCAGGTCTTCCCCCCGTCCCCACCCCCTCCGTCTACTCCCTCTGTCCTCTTCGGCCCCGCTGGGTGCTCCCTACCCTGTTCAGCTGACCAGGCCAGCTGGTTGCTCACGGTCTCCACAACCATGTTGGCAGCGTCTTCCTCTTGGAACAGGGCTTGGACCTGTTGCAGGTCACCAGAGAACAGAGCGTTATGCACGGCTGGGTCTCGGCAGCAGCGGCGCGGCCTGGTGAGTCGGGCCCGGGCACTGGGGGGGCACCTCTGGCTCCGGCACTGCTGGGCTGCAGCCCGCCGCCGGTCCTCCCACTCCAGCCACTCCCGCTGCAGGCGGAGGGCCCGCAGTGTGGAGGAGGTGAAGGGAAAGGTCTCCTCGGCCATGCAGAGGGGCCCGGGGGTCTGGGTGACGGCAGCTGGGCCCAGCCGGGTTCCCGCAGCCCGACTACCTCCCCTGTTCTGAGGAGCCGCCCTGCCCCTCGCTCATGACCCGGCCAGAAGAGCAGCTGAGACTATAAATAGGTCCTTCGCGGGGCTGGTAAACACCGTTCGCCCGGAGTCATGATCCGGGTGCAGAGAAGGTCCTGGGCCAACCCCCAGCCCAGGGCCAGTGCCAAGCCCTGCCCCTGCTGATGCCCTGCCGAGGGGGCAGCAGGAGCCCCGGGGTGGGCATGGTCCCACTCCTCTGGAGTGAGCGTCTTGGGTTGGCAAGGTCCCAGGGAGAGCCCGAGTCCCCCAGCCTCTCAGATGTTGGCTGCGGGGCAGACCCCAGCCCGGGAAGCAAGGGCAGGTGGAGACGGGGCCAAACAGCTGTTCCAGGGTCCGCAGCGGTCCCGCCAACTGCGCGAATGCGCCCAGGGCTGGACGATAATGACATCGCTTTTGTATCCATCTTTACTCCAAGGGCCATACTTCCCAGCTCAGAGGTAAAAAGCTTGGTTTTGACAATAAATTATACAATCGGGCTAATTACCACAGTGGAACACCTCTGAAATGGGTGCTTCTATGTCAGTTTCAGCCATGAGGAACTGAAGGCTTAACGAGGTAAAATTTCTCGCTCAAGGGCAGAGCTTGTGAGTGGCGGAGCCAGGACCAGGACCCCAGCTGGCCAGACTGCGTAGATGGGGCACCTAGGCTCCTGCTGCTGTGGCCACGTGCGGGTGGACAGTGGTGAGAGCCTGTCCTCACGCTCCTAGCAAGACAGCGTGATCTCTAGAAACTGCCCGCCTCGAATCTTGTGTCCCTCCACCCCCAGCCCCTAAAAGGGCTCACCTGCCTACCTGAGGAAGGCCAAGGGGTTGACCTGGCAGCTCTGGGGATCTGACCAAAGAAGCCTTTAAGCCACAAACCCATTCACCCTCAGGAGAAAGCAGCTGTGCTTCCAGGAGCCTCTAGGGGGAGGAATGAGGCCACAAAATAGTGCTTGCTGCTGAGCCCGGGAAGGGAAGGGGAGGGGAGGGTGGAAGGGATGCTAGCCTTGGAAGCTCTCCTACCCTCCCCCCCCACGCAGTGTGCCGGCAGGCAGCCCCTCAGCCCCACGGGGTCGGCCTAGCCCCGGGGGGGCCCCCCTGGCCTGTCTCCCGGCGCGGCGGGCTCTCCCGGCTCCCCTGCCCAACACACGTCCACCCCTTCCTGGCTCTGCAGCCGCCCCTGCTCAG